>LPNX010121798.1:437784-450164 GCA_001517045.1 Pseudotsuga menziesii
CTGATTGTAGCCAGAAAATAGAAACAAGTTGGTGCTTGTATAATTGGAAGTTGGAGCTTCCAGAGGTAGCAGCCTCGTCTGGGTTGAAGCTCAGGCAAAATAAAAGAATGTAAATAGGAGTGGGAGCTTACCTTTCATTCTTAAGAAGAAGAGTTTTATTGTTTCCTCATGAAAACATTGTGTCTTGTGTTCGTTGATGTGATTGAATGTTGACTGTTATTTAATTTGCTGCTATATGTTGAATGGTTTAAACATATGTCCATAATAAATCTAAAACATCATTTAAAAAGAAGCACTTTGGTATGTAACTGATTCACCCCCCCCTCTCAGTTACTTTAATCCGTCCAACAATAGTTACATATATCGTGTCGGCGAATATATCGCCGAGGGTCCGGAATGTAACTTATCGGCAGCAACGGTGAAAATATCAGAAAATATCGGCAAATGTCACAAAGCATCAAAAAAATACAAAAATAACAATTTTTTCATTTTTTTTAACATCTAAAGCAACAACATCAAATAAACACATTGCTACATAAATATGAAAATACAACTAATCTATAAGATGCATAAGATGTCAAATGGTGGATCATGATCACATATCGACTATAAAGTTATAAACTGAAAATATTGAAATATGTTCTTGATGGAATGATAGAAAATCACATCACATGATCAAAATAAATGTCTCTCAAGAAATTAATCACCATGACTTATGAGGCATCTAGATACTACATAATACAATAATAAATAGTAGGAATCATCGATCCCATCTACCCCTTTTATAGGCAAGGAGCCCCACTCTTCCTCTGGAAGCAGTAGGGGGTCCTGTAGGTGCTTTGTATGAGTTAGGCGTCAAATTGGAAGCTCCAACTACTTAAGCTATGGTGGAAGGTCTAACTATACAATTTTGATGAAACTTCCCATGTTTAATAAGTGAAGGGTACATTTTTATTAAGGTCATGATAAAAGATTTCAATAGTCAATGCCACCAACATCAAGGTACAGGGATGAGTTGATGTGCTTGACTAAATGTCAATCCCATACCCTCATACTTGATCAAATCCAGTGGAATTGTTGAAATCCTGAAAACTATTAAGTCTCTTGAATTCTAAATGGGATCTAAAATTCTACATTTTGCATATGAAGTTTGTTGAGGTTGGAACCACTCTCAAACATTCTAAAACAATTAATGGCAATGTTAAAAATTTAAGTAAAATGATAGAAAATGAAAGTAAAGGAGAATGTCACTTTTACTTTAAGAATTCAATATATTTAGTTTTAATCACAGTGCCAAAAACTAAATCCATGAATTTGTTTTTCAAATTTCATGCAATTTTTTTTTTCAAATTTCATGCAAATTTTTATAGCAGGGCGATATTTTCCAAAATATCTCGATATATTCCCAATATATTGCGATATATTCAAAATGTCGAAAATATCACGATTTTTTAGTGGCAATATATCGCCAAGGGGGATGACTCGCGATATATCGTCGATATATATGTAACTATGATCTTGGGTTGGGAGAGCGATGTTGATATAGATGAAGAGATGGTGACAACTTTCAACGCTTACAATGCACCTACTATTCCTGATTTTAGGTATGTTGAGGCCATAGCTATAGGTATGAGGTAGCAGTTAGCATAATTCCAAACCACTAGAATATTTGAATACTCTTCATACATAGTGTTAGCACCTGTGCTAAATTTTGAAGATTTCTATATAGGCATCTGCTCTAATTCCCTTGTAAAGGTATAAAGCAGTGAAAAATAAGGGGGTAGGGTCAAGAATTTTTTCATGTCTTATGAGCTGGAGGTATGCAGATGAGGGTTTGCAGTTGCTTGGGAGGCTTATCCTAAACCTGAATGTCAAAATGAATTATTCCATGGGGTGGCATGAACAAACTCCGAAAATCTTTAGGTTATAACCTTGCATTTGGGTTCATATATGAAAATCCGCTTATGGTTATCTAGTGGCGAGAATAAAGGGCGCAGATCCACAACAATCAGGATCAACGGTCACGAACAATTCCACGAAGGGAAGATGCTCGGTACAAATATTTTGGGTGCTTACAAAATGGTGTTAAACAGCAGGTAAGATCAATGGTTGGATCCAAGATGGAGGTAGATCGACGGTCGTTTCCAATTCCACCGATGGGACTTACACAGAGAAAACAAAGTCTCCAACTCCACAGAGTCGGGTAGAAGACCACAGGTTTCGACGGCCCAGATCACCCTGGCCTCAAATCTACGGCGGAGATGGATCTCGCCGATCCAACCTACACACCGTGATCAACCTTTGGAATCGGCAAAATTTGGTAAGCCAAGTTTCTCCTTTACACTAAGTACATAAGATGGTTGATGTAGAGGGGTTATCCGACCAAAACCTGGAATATGAGAAAATCAAAGAATTCTTTGAAGACAGGGATTCTGAAATTTTCGACACCATCCTACTAAATGGACCCATAAAAACTGTAAAAGACAAACTGAAGCTACTTAGGGACCAGGGAATTGATGTGCACGGTTTCTATAGGTTATTTTTCCACCTTTTCTCCACAAACAAAACCCTCAATTTCCCCGAGTTCATCGACTAGTGCATTGTTGGTTACTCTCCTTCCGAGAAGGTAATCATGGGTGTCTTTAGGTCTAAAATCCTTTTCCCTGTCAGCCCTTTAGTCACCAGGAACACATTCTTTGTTCCTGAAGAGTTCAATCAGAAATCCACAAAGTACAGTGAGGAAAGCATTGTCCAGTATTTCAGAGAGGCAGTTGTGGAAAAGAAAGAGGCATTCTTTAAAACATGTTTCAAACCTGATGCCCAGCTTAAAAATTACCCTTACACTGTAGATGCCAAGGAATTCAATGAGGAAACACAGTGCATCACAACCCTCCTGAGTCAGTTTTAAGGGATGGATACTAACAAATACGTCACAAAGCACATGATGAGTTTGTTGTTCACCCTGAGCACCTGCCCAATCGAATCAAAAGATCCCAGCCAGTCATCCCTTGTATCTTGCCTCAAGTTTGACAAGTTCCTAGCCGAGAACATCCACTCTTAGCTAGTAGATTTCCCTAAGACCAAAACCTTTAGATTTCAGTCCTACTTGTTGACAATGTTCCTGTCTTTCAACGAAGAGAACCTTCAGCTTCTAGAAATGGTGATCACATAGGAGATCAACAATCATTACACCAAATTCATGAACTTCTTGATGGCATGAGTATATAGTGCCTTCTTCCAGAGACAACTACCCAGGGTGTTACCTAAGATGAAGGAAACCCTGCAATCCTCCCATGACAAGAGGATTGGAGATTGGTTCTTGTCAAAGCAAAGTACAATTATCAGGCTATATGGATTTGTCCACCAACCTTACAGATTGCCTTCCTTCTTGATTATCAGGGTTTTTTCTTTAGAGTTGATCAGACAGAGGTTGATAGTGGAAAATGAACGCTTCATGAGTTTCAGGAAGGCTACAGAAATTAAATTTCTTTTGACCATAGGCCCATTTACCATAAAAAACAAGGTTGCTCTCCCACTGATACAAAGTCTGATAAGAGGGATGGGGCTCCCTACTGAGGCTGCCATCAGTTATTATCCACATCACATCATATCAAACAGAAGGAAGGCCAACAAAAATAAACCTTTTGAGCACCAAGAGGTGGCAGGCCTGCTGGAGGCTGCTAATTGGTCAGATTACTCCCAGATATGATCCATCTTTATAAACAGACAAAGGATATCATTCACACTGACCTGCTGAGGTCGACTCTCAAAATATCCAAGTTGTAAACCAGCAAGAGCAGAATTGAAAACCAACTGAGGCAAGAGAAGGTGGAGAACAGATCCCACCAGGCTCAGATCAAAAAGCTTCAAACAGAGTTGTTGTTGGCTGAAAAACAAGCTGATAAAGGGGCTGGCACAAAGAAGCTGCTCAAGGAGAAAGAAGATACCATTCAGCTGTTGAAGAAAAAGCGGAAGATTCCAGGTACTCAATTGATCCAAGCATCATAATTATCAAAGCTGGAAAGGGAGAAAGAGAGCTTGAATGGTAAGCTTATAGACTGTCAAGCCCAGCTTTTGAAATTCACAAAGAAAGAGAAGCAATGGTAGACCGATATGATCCTCGTGGTGGAAAGGCGCTCAAGACCAAAGCAGAGGATCTGGAGAGAAGGTTACAGGAAAAGGAAAGAGAATTGCAAAAGAAGGGGAAAGAACTCGAAAAGGTGGTCTTTCCTCCTACCACTGAACCTGGTGAGTTCTCTATCGTTCAAGCTCTGGTACAGGTAAGTCTGAAGGGGTTAGAGCTGACAAGATTGAAGCACCAAAACAAGAACCTAGAAGGTTTGGCAGTAGACAAAGAATGCGAAAGAAATAACTGGGAGGCAAAATGTGTGTAATTGCAGGCCAAGAATGAGAAGTTAATACAGCAGGTCACAGGGAAATCAACAGTCCAAGGGGCGAAGCACATGATATGGGATGCCCTCATATCAGAGGCCACCAAGATAAGGCCCTACCTGGATTACATTCTGGACAAAGAAAGGGTCATACAGGTAGCCAAACAAAGTATTACAGCAGTCAAAGAAAAGTTAAATAAGAAGCTTGTTGACTATGCCAAAAATGCTATAGAGTTTCTAAATGGACTGACAGAAGAGGAGATCAGGAAGGTTGGCTCAAGGGACGGGATTTCTGTCATCACTTGGGCCAGGAAGGTGATAAATCAATACCATTGTTTAGAAACTGTCGAGGCCAAGATTGATATCATGATGCATGAGATTAAAGGGTTTATCGAAATGTTTGACCCTCTGGTAAAAATGGGATTGCCATTCTTCTGGTAGAAAAAGGGTGGCATGTGGTCACAAAAGGAAATCCATGACCTGTTGATTCAATGCAAGTCAGACCATTCCAAATTTGCAAACATGCAGCAAGCTCTATCAAGGAAGGCCATTGTTGATAAGCTGGCAGATGATTTCGAGATAGTGTTCACCTTTAGGGCCATGTGTGCACGACTACCGGACTTTTCATACAAGGAGCACATGGAGATGCAGGTGTTGTCAAAGGAAACGTCCACTCTGGAATTTCCTACCACGGATCAGTGGAAAGTGGTTGAGAAGTTTGGAAGGACCAAGTAAACTCCTGCATGTTCAACAATGATGGACACCAGGGGAAGGAACCAGTCGAGAGGACTCAGCATAAAAGCCTTCGGAGGTGGTCTGAAACATCATTTTCAATCAAGCGAGCCTACATCCTAGACACTGCATTGTCATTTTTGATCCAACGTGTCTGTTACCCCATATTTCTTGTTTTATGCATAAATCATGGTGGATCTGCCACTTAAGGAGTTTGTTAAGATATGCGATGATGATTCGGATGTGATTCCAATTTTTTGTAACTAAATTTGGCTTCGTTTCGAGGTTGGCCTCAGGAGCCCTTAACACTATAAATGTAACCTCTACGGAGGAGTAAAAGGGGGGGTTGGTTCGACTTTCATTTTTTGAAGCCTTTGTGCTCGGATTGTATCTCTGTAAACTTTCTTGGAAGTGATAATGAAAATGTTTGTCTGAGTTTCTTAGATTCATCACTATGTTCATATTCAGTTTGTGTTTCTTGTTTGCATCATTTTTGCATGTGCAAATTCCTACTAATGCTTTCTATTTGTATGTGAGGAATTCATTTTATTAAGCGCCCTTTCCATCAGATATAGCATTTGTAATGTGTCTGTTATGATTGTTGTGGAATTCATCCTTGTTAGATGCTTCATTTCTGTCATTTCCTTTATTTGTTGTTCTGCTAAATGTGTTTTCAAGGGATTCATCCGTAGATAGGTGCCCCTTGCTGCACTGGAATTTTTCTTCTTTCTCCTACCACTACTTGAAGATATTTGGTTGAATATTACACTCACTTTTCCTCAAATTACGAAAGGGAAAATCATTGTTCATTATTTGTTGTAATATCCTTGAATGATTCAGACTATGACTCCATTACCCAATGGTATTTGATATTTGTCTGTCTTACAATCTTTAAATTTACCAACAAACCTGTTCCCATCAAAAATCTAGCCTTCTGAATGCTTGTTTAAAGCCAAATGTGTATGTGAATGTTCTTGTGACAAAGAGATCCCTCTCTGATTGTATAAGCTAGAATATCGTCTAAAGATTGGTTTGAAATGGTTACCCCGGTGATCTCCTACTACAACCATAGGAGAGCTATTGGGTGATAACACATAGTGTATATGTTCATCTATCATTACGGGCATCGTCTTGAATTCTTGGATTTGCAGAAAACTCAAAAGGTCCTACCCACTAAGGACATTGATTGGTTGCCCCAAGTCAAGAAAGGCGAACCTGGATCCTCTTTTCTCTAATTTGTCCCATTTTATGTATGTTTCCTTCTCCATCATCACGAGGGAAGAACTTGAAAGGATTCATATAGATATCAAGCATATTTATAGTTGTAAGAAACAAACAGAAAGGGGGGTTGGTTCCTAGGGCTCAATTTCACAGTGATAAGGTTGTATGGGATACAGTCAGCACCCTACAGGCTACCCAAGTTTCTCACACACAAGGTGTTTGTGTTAAGCATGTGAGACATATGGTTGAGGTTGATGACCTCCATTTTCTTATATCCGGGAATAATGGCAAGATGATATTTCTTATAGCCATGGGAGGATATATTGTCAAAGACAAAAGAGGCATCAAAGATGATATTGAGGCCTTGAAGCAACTTTGTAAAATTCAATGAAGCATAGGATCATCATCCTACAGGATTCAAATGGAGAATTGTAGAAGAGAGAAGTAATTGGTAAACTCAGATCAATAATTCATGGAATATTAAAAAACACTCATGTGACCAATAATTGGAATAATTAATCATAATCCATTAATCAGCATTAATCCTCATATTCAGTTAATAATATGTAATACAATGGTTATACACATAGGAGAATTTGAATGCCTAAAGAGGCGGTTGAATCTACCAACGTGGACTGATTCAGGAGCTAACTCAGTGTGGGAAAATCACCACTAGAGTTCACTAATGCAACTCTGGATCACTAAACAATTCACAACCAGTTAATTGATGAGGGTAGGTGAGCAAATGCAACCCACTCCCCTTGAATCATGGAAACTAGCGCTAGGATGACTGGGAGTGATCTAACTTATGGGAATCAGAGCATAACTTGACTTAATTGAATACCTACTAGATTCAACTACCAGAGACTGTTGGTGGCACTTAGAGTGGGTTCCTAAATTATAGGGATTGGTCCCTGGGGCACCTAAACTCTTGCAGGTAGGTGCAGTTAGTGTTAGATGTCCCCTAAGTGTGTTCCCCATGCACTAGAGAAGTGATGATGACCTCCTAAGCTAGGAAAATGTCAAATAGACTATGTTGTCAAAGGAAGTGGTCAAAGGTAGGATTAATAATCCTAACACCCCCCCTTAATCCTAACTTTGGACAATACTAGGCCCTGTCAATTGAGACCAATGGTCACCCATACAATCTAGATGAAAAAAAATAACTTCTTAAGAAACAAGGAAATGGGGAAAACCTCATGGGAAAAACCCCACCTCAAACTAAGCAAGAAAAAACCAGGATCAAGATGTCATATTAAGAGAAATATTTTCTTCTTGAATAAAAAACTTGTGAAAATATTTCTCCAACCAGCATCTCTATGGAGCAGTAATGCAATGCGATGGTCCTTGTGTGCACTAGTATCCTGGGACTGTGCATGTCAACCTCTCCAAACTAAATGATTATGTCTGAAGGAATTTTCTTCTTTGGAAGAAGATGAATCTGCTCAACTGAATCGAGAATATAGACAATTGCGTAATAGATTATGGGACCATGTAGAGCAACTGAGATAGTTTGACAAAAGATAAAAAGTGCTTGAGAATTCAAACCATGTGAGGTAAACCCAAGAAATTGAGATGTTGCGGCTTTGAGCATTAAACCATGTGAGGTAAATTCAGCTCTATATGTGAGGAGCAAGTATCCAAGCAAATGCAATAGGTCTCCATCTTTACTGTGAGGAGATGAGCATGTGATCATGTGAGGAAAAGACATGAGACCAAGGAGAGCAAATGTGTGAGTTCTATAATCTGAGCTAGCTTTCAAAATATCCATGAAATCACAATATTTTATATCAGTAAACTCACCAGAAGAAGTTGACATCGAATCCCCAGCAGGAAGTTTGAAAGAGACTTGAGGTGCTTGATTTTTCACACCAATACCGATGAGAAAAGTCATACGCATGATTGAAAGGTCTTGAAACTTGAAATTTGAACCAAATAAGGTTATATCATATCCATGAATGAGGAACAAAGATTCCAAGTGAGCCACTGAGATGGAAGATGCACTATTTTCTCCTTCTTCAATAAAACTCTGAGAATTGGTGCAAGCAATTAGGTAGGAATTTGTTGGAAGCACTAGATCAATGAGGGTGAATGGATAATTCCTAAAATCTTATATTTCTTCCAAACACCCAAACTATCACTTTTCTGCACACCAGCAGCATCATTGGAGAGAGAGGAATCAAATTTCTCTTCAGCTCCTTGAGTTTTCACTGGCAAACTTTGCACATAATTTAGAATAGAAGAATCACTGGAGAATGACTGAGTAGGATGGAAGGAGAGTTTTTCTTCAACAATGGAGGTTCGAATGTCTTCTTTTGGATCAATTGTATGAGAAGATGAGATATAAGAGATTTCATAAACTTATGGAGCAATAAGAGAAGGAGTCACTACAAGGAGACTTTCAACAATTCGAATTAAATGAGTTGAATATTTGTTATTTCTTCATCTTGAACAACTTCATCAGAGAGAATTGAGGCTGAGACATTTGAAGGAAGAACACTTGAGGAGGTGTTGGACTTTCGGCAGGTATTATCTACTTCTTTCTGCACACTAAAGGTTCTATGTAGATTTCTCTAGAGCTCGAAAGGATACTCAACAGATTCCATGAGAAAACGCATATTAGGAGTCATTACCATACACATAGTTCCATATGCTCTATCACAGTCATTTAGCCAATCATTTTCATCTTCCTACCAGCTCCAAAAAACACATCAAGGAGATCATGGCTCTCAAGATATGCAACCATCTTCAATATCCACTCGGCATAATTGAATGGTGATAGAGGAGGAACTGGTTTCAAATCCATTTTGAAGTTGTACAATAGAGGTTTCTGCAATTTTTTTCTTCAAATTCAGGAACAACTTTGAATCCAAGAATTTGTACATGTAAATCAAATCATGTATGTCATCTTAAATAAAAACTCAAAAACATGATTGATGTCATGTTTCCAATTCAATCACAAATTCTTCTACAGATAACGGAATCAAATTCTGTCGAAGACCCATTTGACATATCGAAGAGATATTTCAAATCATATATGTTAACACTTGTATTCAACAAAAGAGATATAAGACTAAGGGGAGGTAAGATTGTGTTGTTTAAATACTTTGGGTTAAAGGCATAGTACAAAGGAGACCTGATAGTCTAAAGAGCAGCCGAGTTGAAATAAATCCTGAGCTGTGATTGAAAGGAGGAGCAAATCCATGGCTGATACTCCTTCCGCCCGTCAAGACATGCGAGTAAGATAAGGGAAGTTCGAGCCTTTAGCCGCCTGCACACATCGGGGGTTCTAACATTTGTTCGGGGTTGATCTACAGCTCATGCTAAATTCGTCGTCTGAAAGTGCAAGGTATTTAAGGAAATGGAGGACCGGCGGAAACACATATAATCCTCTCAATCCGACGGTGGAGGGACGGAATCGGATCCCATCGGCAGTCGGGATCGATTCCGCAGCCGGAACTCGCTTGACGGATAAGCGTCAGGGCTTCCAGCGGAAAGGGTGCGTGGAAGTTGATCCAACGGCCGAGGATTGAAGACAGCATAGATCGACGGATATGTTGGTTCCCGGGAAATTAACGTGCACGCGGAATAACCTTTGAACCACCCAGCGGAATTGGTTACGTGCCGCTTGATCCGACGGTTGGAGATCAGAGCATAGTGGATCAACGGCTGACAATGATTCTGGAGTGGGAATTTGCGCACCCGATAAACCCACAGCGCCCGGCGAAATGTGATACGTGTCACAGGATCGGGCGGTTGAGGAGCGCCAGGCAATCTCATCGACGGCCGAAAAGAATTCCGGAGGAGGAACAAGCGCGGAGGATAATCCCGGATTGCCCGGCGGAATTTGGTACACGGCGCTTGATCTGACGGCGCGTGGTCAAAGGCAGATCGCATCAACGGTTGGGAACGATTCCGCTGAGCAAAGTTGCTCGACGGTTAAAAGGGAAGAGCCCAGCGGAATTGGTAAACAAAACGTGATCCGACGGCCCACCCGCGAAGGCAAATCAGATCAACGGCTGCGGATAACTCCGGGACCCAAAGTTGCGCGATGGTTAAAGCGAGAAGGCTCGGCAGAAAAGGACATGTGGCTTGTGATCCGAAGGCCAGGAATTTGCGCAGAAGAGATCGGCAGTCGGAAATGAACCCGGAAGAGAAAGATGCGCGGCTGTTAGAGATAGGTAGTGGTTGCGGAAATAAATGCTTCCCACGTGTCTAATCAGGGTGGTCCTATAAAGGCAAAATTGACATCTTCTCTAATTATTTTATTTCTTGGGACCCGGCGAAAAGGACCTGTCGATTTGGGCGCTTCCAGTTGTCAAGTACCAAGGCGCGTTCCGAGCACACGCCTTCACAGTGAGCCAGGTAGGACCTCAAAACCTGTAACTTCTTCGCCCAATTCGTGTTATAAATTGAGAAGTGGACCAACAGAGCGAAGCTTCTGTGTCGGGTCGGGTCCCGGATGAAAGAGAGGAGTTCCTGGTAGACAGACACAAAGGTGTCTGTGACCCTTTCCTGTCTATAGGAAGCGTGTCTGGCAGCAAAGAAAGATTATGGTCTTATTTTTTGCAAGGAAATGATGTTCTGAATATATGCAAGTCCTTTTTATACTTTTTCGTCCTGGAGCAAACCCTCCACTTCCCTGAATTTTCCGAATGGTGCGCGATAAATTATTCCCCCTCTCAGAGGGTCATTGTGAGTCAGTCTGCATCTAGGGTATTGTGTAAAATTGACGCTTCAGTAGTTAGAGAAAATCTTAGTTTGCCCGAAAGTTATCCTGGAAACCGTGAGTCTGTGAATGAAGCTGTCCTTGCTGAGTTTTTCCAAAATTGCCCAATCGATGCTCGCTCTCGATTCCTGTCAAGTATCCTGAAGGAAGGTCAGTCCCTGGAAAGCCTCTCCTTACCTTACCCATTGCACGTTTTCAGAACTGAGGTGCAATTAGTGATGTCTTTGGTTTGTCAGGTGTTGGGTCTAGATGACGATTGTCATGTAGGTCATGTTGTCATTGGTTTCCTGTTAAAGGTGAATTCTTTGAGTCCCGAGTCCCAGTCAGCTCCTATGCTTAATTTGGATGAGTATCTTGCCGAGGCAATCCACCTCCAGCTGACTGAGTTTCCCAAGGAATAGTTTTTTAGATTTCAATCACATTTGCTTAACATGTTGATATGTTCCAATGTTACCGAATTGAAGTTCTTGAGTACTCTATCCTCTTCTGATTTGCCAAGGCAAATCCACTTGATCGAATTCGCCAATTCGATCATGTCCGAAATATACAGGATGTTGTTTGATGGAGAATTTCCCCGGGTCTTCGATGAAATGAAATATTTGATGCAGTCCTCACCCGAAGGACGGGTGGGAGACTGGTTCCTGTACAAAGATTACACTGTTTTGAGAGTGTACGGCTTTACTGGTCAGCCTTATAGGTTGCCTTCCTTTTTAACTCCAAGAATTTTTGCTCTGGAGTTTATGAGACAAAGGTTGTTATCAGAGGAGGAGCACTTCGGTGCTTTCAGAAAATCTTTGAATATTAAATTTCCTTTTAAGGTCGGCCCTTTAATTTTTAAAGGCAAAGGTGCCCTGACATGTATAGAGAGATTGATGGAGCCCATGGAATTCATTAAGGATGTAAATATGAGCTACGACCCCCACCAGGTGATTTCATTAAGAAAGCAAGCTAACAGGAACAAACCGTTTGAGCATCAAGCCGTTGAAGGGTTATCTGAGACAGCTAATTTGCTCACATTTACTGACGAGACCAATGCTGAGGCAGAGGCAAATCCTGCATCTCGTTCAGAGATCCAAATCACAGAGGGTGTCAGTACTGCTGCCAAGAGGATTTTGGCCGAAGCCCAGAGTATGGATGTGGATGAACAAACATCCCATAAGAAAGCGAAGCTGCTCGGAGGTGGTGAGATCGTGGATGAAGGGGCGTCCGGAGTTTCCAAAAGGGCTGCTTTGGTTCCCCTGAAGACAGTACAGGTTAGTCAGTTTTCCTTTAAAGATTCAGAAGGTGATATTAACAGTCTAGAATCA
>LPNX010121819.1:0-14587 GCA_001517045.1 Pseudotsuga menziesii
ACTTGCACATGGTGGGACTCATGGACTAGGCAAATAAGACAAAACAAATGAAATAATGTCTAAGTGGGTAAATACTATGGGTTGATTATTCTAACAAAAAGGTGACCATGAAAAAATGAGCCTAGAATTGCCAATTTATATCAAGATTAGGGTGGTCATCTTAGGACATAAATATCCTTTAAAAATATCAATAAAATTCGGGCAACTTAAACTTTTAGGACGTTCTCACATATTAAGCCATCTTCTAGTCTTTCACCACTCGACACAATATAAAATGGTAGCAGAAATGAGACAAGCAGAATTATCACACATAAAATTGAAGAGGATTCATCCTTACATGCTATTATCATGAATATTGCACCTTTTGCAAACAGAAGATGTTCCTTTGGTCTGAATGGTTCAGATCCAGAACAAATGAGTGAACAAGAAAGGATGAAGACCTTCTATGAATGTCGTAGACACTTGGAATACTGCTTTGATTGTGACCATGTGTACCTGCAAACATATCAAACATACAAGCACATCAAAGCTACTAGAAAATCATCTACTTATCCATGCTAGTGACTAAGGAATCTAACAACATGTACATGTGAAATCAAAACAACAGTAATGTGGGAAAAAAATTAGCTTTGCATTAAGAATGTATGGAGAAGCTTACAACCATTTCCTTAGTGTTGACAAGCCCCTCCACGAGACAAACACTTCATCCCCATAAGCTCCAACTTTTCTCTCTATGCTCTCCAATGATTTGGACTAGTTAGTCAATCCAGCAACATAACAATACCTCTATAGTTCTCCCCCTCAACTATGGATATGAGCCTGTATTTATTAGGCTCAATGGGTAGGGATAGTTGAGAGAAATATGGGTGAGGTGGCTCTAAGATCCTACCATGGGGGATCTCAAGCTCAAACTAACCCATAATGATAGGGATAAGGGAGGATATGAGGCTCAAGATCTAGAAGCCTCGAGAAACTTCTCTTTTTCCCATTTTACCCAGGGTACTGCTTTTCTTCCCATATGACAGAGTGGTTTAGATGAGAACCGATTTTAGAACAAATACCATAGGCGGTGGCACTGCTTCTCTAAAATAGGATACATGCGGTGCTGAGCAAGGTACTGCTCATCAGCCACATGGAAAGTGTGGTTCTAGGTTTTTTCAAGTAGAATTGACAAATAGAGCAAGTTTCCACTCTAAGTGTTGGGATTAAGGAAAAACATGGAAGTCCAGGGTCTTATCACATGATGGTTATAGGATTTAGGTATAACAAAATGCCCCCCAAAGTATGAGACTTGGAGGGATATGATAAGCGAGAACTTTGAGAGAACACGTTGTCACTTCAAGGTGAAAATGTCAGCTCGGTCGGAGAATGTCATCTAGTAGGAATCTTTAGTACATCAATACTTTTGACTCATAGAAAAATGTAACCAACTCATGGCTGTAGACCAATATAAGGCAGATCCATGAGAGGAATAAACAAGCATGGCTACTATAATATAGCGTAGATCCATGTGATAAAGGACTCAAACTTGGACATAGCTACCAAACATACAACATATATCTATGTCATATCGACACAAATTTGAGCATAACCATGACCATACAAATGTGGATCCATGCTAGATATAAAAAACTCCATCGCAACCTGGGGAAAGTAATGAGCACTAAATAAATACCCAGGGTCTTCGTCTCATCTTCCACAAAGTATGATTCTATCCATGTGATTACAATGATCTGAATTCGAACATGGTAGAAACCACTTGATTACTGGCCAATGATGTGAACCGTTAACAAGTGCAAGGGAGATCACTATTAATATCAATGATTCCCAAGGTACCCTAGTACAATCTATTGAGTGCGAATCAATGTCCTGATGTCAAACACCCAGTCGATTCTATTGATGAAAGGTCAATGATGTGAACCTATGTCAACAGCAAGAGAATCTGTCATTAAGGCATATAGATCTCAAGGTACTAAGTTTTGTTTCTAAGACTATTTCCCAGATGATGAGCTGATGTCGATGGGAATAGTCTCATCGAAGGAGGGCCATGATGAGTCCCACATTGATGACACAAAACTACGAACATTGTTCTGGAATGATGTGAATGTAGTAACCATAAGACTGACTCAAAAGTAATGACACATAGACTGTTTTGACTACAGAGGTAAAACTTCTTCAACTTCCCTTTTGAACATCGGGCGGCATGACAAGAACCTTGGAAACATGACTGGACTAGACAAACACACAGTGCGACGGTGGACAATGCATTCTTTTGAAATACTCAAAGGAGTGGCATGACTCATGAAATTGGATCGTCACAGAAATTAGTTGAATACCTAATTGAATAAAATGCTATGTAGACAAGTGCCATGTTCAAAGGTAATGACAAACCACTGCCATTTGTTTGCAAAAATGATTCCCTTCCCATTTCCCCCATCATGATTAATGAGTGCCTCTTTTCGGTTTTACGAGTTCAAATAGGGTAACAAACACTCATTATAGCTCATCCAAAGACAAGTCCAAAATCATATGTTTTACGAACCTGAGAGAGGAGGGATTCATTCCCAAAAGAGGGTCTCTCAATGTTTAATTTAACGAGTCCAATGAAAGAAAAATCGGTATCGTTCATGTTTAAAGAGTCTGAAGGACCACATAAGAAGACTCCAAGGGGTATTTTTTTGTATGATTTAGTTCTTAAGGCCCGAAAAAGTATAAAATGATACCTTAGAGAACTCTTCCAGTCATGATTGGCTGGAGTGTTCCTTTTTTGTAAATAGTCCATCCAAACCAAAAAAGAGATAACCTACCATTGGAGAGACAACTCTTCAAATGCTTTAACGAGTGTGAAGAAGACAAGATCACTCGACAATCTTTTCGTATTTAAGGAGCCCAAAAAGAGTTTAAAGAAGACTCCACTAGGTCTCTTTTCACGATGAGAGATTTTACGAGCCTGAAAAGAATCAGAAATGGACTCAGACCTTTGATGCTAAGTTTTGAGAGCATGACCAAAGTGTCACAATAAACGCTCAAATACTTTTTCCGTTTTATGGTAGTACGAAAAAGTCAGAAACGAACTCCCAAAACCTTACTGTTGTTGTTCTTCTATCCTACAATGACTCAAAAACAAGTGTTAAATGCTCCAATAACTGACATTAAAGGATTATGACTGATACATTTTGAGTAATGAATGATTTTAAAACAAAACTATAGCATGTCAAACCATAAAATGTATATAAAAGTCATGTAAATAGTAAAAAATAAAAAAAAAATTACTATTTACCCATAGTGGAGAGCCTTTGGAGCATTTTCTTGGCCATATTTTCAATCGCTAATATCAGGAGCATGCACCGTTGGATTTGCACACTGTCAGTTCTAGGTAATAGCCTAGACCCTCCTCTTTATTATTATGCCTTCAATTTTGATTTAAATTGTGTTTTGGGATTATATGTCAAGCCCTAAAATCATGGGAGAGGGAACCTCTCTTATGCCTTGCGGGATAAGCGGTAGCCCGCTAGAACCTCACCGAAAACATAGCGCATAGGTGGTGCCACTGCCTATCCTCAATGGGACACAGGAGGTGCTGTCTATGGAGAAATAAAAGTGATTGCACAAGAAAAACTAGCTCAGGTTCTTGTTGATAAAAAATGGTCATATGGAAAGAGAGGCAACGTGATAATGATGACACCTTCACCAAACGAAATGTGGGTTGCATAGCCGCATTGAGAGACTATACACTCTTAAAGTTCTTCCGTACACCCAGTATGGTGTCGCATGAGAGACTACTAGAGCATATACTTTGGATGTGGAATCCGGAGCAACAATATTTCAAGGTTGGTGCTCACATATTGTCAGTCTAGGTAGAGGACATCTACTTCCTGACTGGCCTTTCAAGATGAGGTGCTCCCATCTCGTTGACTGATTCTCGCAGGGGGGATATTACTACTCAGGGGTTGATAGACCGCCACTACATTCCTAGGACCAGGACATCGAGGAATAAAATTCCCATAAAAGAAGTGATGAATGGCCCTCTACGGATCGTGTTGTTTACCATGCAGAGAGTGGCGGGAAGATAAGGAGTACACTAGGTGTCCAGAGCGCATATGCTCTACACCATAGAGGTCATGGCGCCTACATTCTTTAAATGGGTGGAAGCTCTACTTCCAATATTCAAGGATCAGTTGAATAAGTGTCGGTAGGGGGAGCTGAAGCAATTTGGTTTCGGTTCCATTCTACCTTGCTTCTTATTTGAGCGGGTTCCACAGATGAGACCCCAGGAGGTCTTTACAGAGTTGAGGGCATGGGACCCTTGCATGCATAGGTGGGTCTGGATTATGAACCGTACTGGAGCAAGCAGGAGGAAGGTAAAGTTCGATGACCTGTTCTTTTGATGTTTGAGAGATCAGCTCCTCATGGTGGAGGATTATGCATATGTGGGCACCAACTTCAATAGTGACCCTGACCTACCGCTCCCACCTGGTGGACAGTGGGGTGACATCGGTAAGAAACAAAAGGCCCTAAAATGGAAATAGTGTTTTTATGTTTTTGATGTTATATATTTTTTATGTTATGTAATGAGACTTGAATGTTTTAATGTAGATGTTGGAGCAGCACAACTTGGTGAAGCCTCCCCACTAGATAGGTGAGCCGGAGCCCATTTTGTATCACAGGGTGATGATGTGACAGGGGAGTTGTAGGAAAACCTGGAGAGGTTGACTCTAGACATCCATGATGCTTCTATTGAAGACCTCCCACTGAGGTATCAGAGGCCTACAATGGGAGTGCCAAGTCGCTTTAGAAGACTGCTACGTAGGGTAGCTCAGGTAGTGATGTGTTACCATGAGCATCATTAGACGATGAAAGCATGATGTATCCATTGAAAGCTGATAGCTTCAGGAATTTTGTATGGTGATTTTGTACCTGAAAGCCTATGTGCTTCAGATGAGGTCTCATGATCTATTTTTTGTAAAACATGTTCATATATATATAAAAATATATATATATATATATAGATACATACTTTTACTTGGTGTTTATATGTCCCAAATGGTGAATGTATTTTACATGAGTTTTATGTGTCTTTAATAGTTTATTTACAATGAACCAAGTTTTATTTTCATGTCATGAATGGGCAATATGCTAGTCTAGGATGTAATTAGCCAATGATTCAGGAACTACATTATGTTCCCTAGGGATATGCTTATAGGTGATAGTTTCAAATGACCTTTCTAACAAGCGTACCCTCCAAAAGAGGCAGAGAAGCATAGGATTCCTAATGGTATAAAAATGGTTTAGATGACAAACCACTAGTTGTTAGTCCATCAATACTACCAAATTGCAAACATCTTGGGAGGAAGCTTCAGTCAGAAGACCTATGACTACTCAATACTTAGCGATATTTTTGGTAGCGGGACCAATCCAAACTGATACTTAAGCACACTAAAAGTCAAGTAATATACATGTATACAAGATACTATCCAAGAGAGATCTAGGCATAGTACCTCTTCAGGTACAACCCATTGTGAGGTTGTCCTAAAGGGATTCCATCATAGTCTACGATCTTGTAGGCCCCTTTCTCTAAAACTTTAGAAATAACAAAAGCAACGTACCACATGGATTTGAACTTTCCTTTCCCTAGTTTGTCATATCTCTGATCATAAGTCAAAACTAGGTCACCCTCATTAAAGGCACGACGTTGGACAGACTTGTCATACTGCGCCTTGACACATTTATTGTGTGCCTCATTAGCCAAGGCAGCATCTCTCCTAGCTTCATCGAGGTTGTTCAATATAAAAATATCTCTTCCTCTGTGGAAGTGTCTGGGAGAAGTTCGATGGCAAGTTTTAAGGATGGAATCTGACATTGAATCGGCAAGACAGATTTGAGTCCATAGACAAGCTGGAAAGCTGTGAAACTAGTAGCTATTTTCACCGAAGTCCTGTAAGCCCAAATAGCTTTGGTGGCAGTTGGATTTATGGTCTCCAACCATTCAACGAAGCATCATTTTTAAAACTTTGTTAATTTCCTCTACTTGACGATTAGCTTGTGGATAATAGGGTGTATAGTTTTCATGCCAAAAACATAGCTTGGCACTTAGTTCCTTCATCATTTGATTATGGAAATGTGATCCATGATCAGTAAGTACGGACTCCAGGACTTTGAATCTAGCTATCACATGATTGAACAGGAAGAGGGTGGTAGTCTTACCGTATTCCGCATATGTAGGCATGGCCTCAACCCACTTTGTAAAAATAGTCAACGGCTACAATGATGTAGCCATTCCCCCTAGCTAAGGTAGGCTTACAATGCATATAATCAATCCCCCATTTGGAAAATGGGCCAACGGCAATGACGGAGTGTAGCGGAGCAGGATGAGTGCGCTTTTTTGGATAAAAATGTTGACAAGGTGGGCATTTCTTGACAGCCTCATGACAATATTTAAAGACAGAAGGCCAGAAATAGCCAGCGTGAAGGATTTTTTGGGCTATAGCCATCCTAGATAAATGACTGCCACATGCTCCATAGTGGTAATCATTCAACACTTGTTTTGCTTCCTCGTGAGTAAGGCATCGCCAAAAGAATGGAATTGATACCACATCTATACAAAGTGTCATTCAAGATGAGGTATTATTTTGCATGGTGAGGGATACGGCGGCGATTGTCACGGGATAGATTTGGCTGAAATATTTGTGTTTGGAGATAAATGAGCAAATCTCCATAACATGGGTCAGTAGTGCTTATCAGGAATAGGAATTCATCTGGAAATGAATCACTAGGCTCATATTCCATCGAAGCACAAGGAAGATAACACATGAGATCGATAAAGACCAAGGATTTCTTTGATGTGGATTTGGAAAATTCTAGATCAAACTCTTGTCGTATGACTATCCATCGGGAGTACTTACTCCCGAGCACCTGATGAGTCAGGATGTAATACATAGGGTTCTGGTCTGCCAATACAGTGCTTGTGGGGAGCAAAATGTAGTGACAAAATTTTTGAACATCAATGACCGTGGCCAATGCTAATTTATCCGCGTGAATATCAGGTCTCAGAATCTATAACATTCTTACTATCATAGTAGATCATGTGCTCCTGACTGTCGGGATTTTCCTATGCCAAAACGATATCAATGGTAGTAGTGGAGGTAGCAATACATAAGAGAAAATCCTTTGAATAATCTGGGGGGTGTATCATAGGTGAATGAGTCAGAGTGTGTTTGAGATTATCAAAGGCTCGTTGGGCTTGGTCATCCCAATAGAATGGAATGTCCTTCTTAAGGAGGTGCATATAACCGTGTGTTTTCTCTGCAAAATTGCACACGAAACGACGGAGAAATTTTTCCTTCCCTTGCAAACTTTGGAGTTCTAGTATATTGGTTGGGGATGGTAGAGCTAAAATAGTGGCAATTTTCAATGGATCTATCCAGATTCCATCCTTATAAGAAACCACAAAACCTAACAGGCATCCTGTCTCAACGTAGAAAACACATTTACGAGGATTGAGCGATATATTATAATGATGGAATTTCAATAAAATGTCTCTAAGATGACCAGGGTGGTCCTCTTGTTGTTGTGAATGAGTAGGGAGGTCATCAAGGTACGGTTCAACAATATGTTTTATATCGTGAAACGCATAGGACATAGCACGCTGGAAAGTGGCTCCAGCATTTTTTAAGACAAATGGTAACTTCCTATATGCAAAGGTTCCCCATGGGAAAATGAATGATGTATTGTGTTGATCGATGGGTAAAATCTCAATCTGATTATAACCTAAAAATCCATCCATAAATGAGAAGATGACACTTCTGGCACAGTTGGCAATAATCTGGTCGATATGCGGAGTAGAAAAGTTGTCTTTAGGACAAGCTTTGTTCAAATCTCTAAAATCGATGCAGACTCTAATGGTACCCTGCTTTTTATTGATAGGGATGACGTTCGATACCCATTCCATCAGGGGTACAGGATAAATCAACCTAGCTTTGAGAAGTTTCTCTATTTCAACTTTAATAGATGCGACCTTCCGTGGATGGAATTTCCTTATTTTTTTCTTGATAGGTTTAGAAGTGGGATAGGTTTTTATTTAATGGACCGCAATGGATGGGCCTATCCCCAGCATTTATTCATAATACCATGCAAATATATCGCATAATTTTTTGAAAAGTGCCTTGTATGTTTCAAATTCTTCTGCCGAGCAGTTCTTCCCAACATGAACATGCTCAATGGTACTAGGCATGGCTGATATGTCAATTGGATTTGTTTGAGTAATGTTGCATAGGTTTCTTTCAGAAACTTTGTCTTGCAACAATATAGGATTTTGAGGTGTGTTGACAATATCAGTGGAAAACAGGGATGCAAAGTCATGGTCTACCAAACTGGTGTTGGGGAGGAACGAGGATCTATGATGGTGATCCTCTCAAATAGGCTCATTTGTACTCATGATCTCCATAATGGGCTTGTCAGAAGAAAAAGTCTCAGACAAATAATCCAAAATAGGAAGAGAGGGTTCTAACTAGTAGGGCAGGTGGTAAGGGTCTGAAGCCACCAGATGAAGTTCATCAGTGTGATCATCGGAAAGGGTTTGAATGATGTTGTACATTTCTTCATGTGGACTCAATGAGGTGGACTCAACAATTTGTTTTCCCTTTGGATCATAATCAAATGATGCAATCATTTTTACTATCGCTGTGTCTGTGTTAGGAGAAGTGGATGGAAAAATCCCCATAAGGGACGAATCCTTCAACATGACTACCCTAATCGACTGGTAAGGAGGAGGTGACTAGCCTAACATAGGGATGTTATTATCCGTAGAGGTAGTAACATCCGATGTACAGAAATTGAGCTAGTCAATGGTGACAATTCTCCGTAGATGTGGAAATTGGACAGTTTGAAATACTGTCGAAGCGACAACAGTCATGGCGTAAAACTAATTTCTTCCTAGAAGGAGGTTGTAATCTAACGGGGTGTCCACTACTTCCACTTGAATAGAAATAGTTTTTCCCCTGAGATTGAGTGAAAGGGCTAGTATGAGACCATGGGGCTGAAAACCTCATCCATCAAAGGCTTTCAGAGTCGTAGGTGATGTTACAAGCTCGGGAGAGCCAATAGTTTTCCAACAAGACAAGGACAAAACCGAAGTTGAATCTTCTTCATCTAAGACAGTTCTAAAGAACTTCTTTCCGACTACATTCATTAGGTTTCATAATGGACAGGAAGGTGAAAGTGTGTAAGAAATACAGTTTCCAATGAGCCAAAATCCACAAGCAAAGGTTGCAAAAGTTCAATGTACCATTTTGCGGTTGTTATGGTCAAAGTTCGTTGAAAGAGTCTTAAATGAACGGAATCATCCATAAGGGAGTTTGAATAACACCACAAATGGAATGTGATGACATGGTTTTTTGAATCGTCTCCCTCCTTCCCATCAAACGTTGGAATGTTCGATGGTAACTTTACCGGAATGGGAGGCCACGAGGGGTTATGTCGAATTGGGTCATTAATCAACTTGGATAAATCAAGCAAGTCCAAAGTTGCTAGGAAAGGTAGCTGACAATTAGGTTGCACATAGTGGTAATATTGATATGGCATATAAGTACTAGTAGGACCATAAGTAGACTAATAGACAGGTTGTTGTGATGAAGAAATACCGAAAGATCCACCCGTAGGGGATTGATTTCTGGGATCTGGATAGTTAGGACCTTTGGGGCCTCTAGGAGGAGGACCACTAGGACCTCTGGGACCACTAGGACCACTAGGAGGAGGACCACCAAACCCTCCAAGACCCCTGGAGGGTAAACCTCTGGAGCCACTAGAACCACTAGGAGGAGGGCCACCAGACCCCCTGGGACGCTTATGAGGGAATCCACCAGGCCCCCCAGGATCTGCTATCTAGAATATTTCACCTCCTATGGACAATAAGGTGTTCCACTGGTTTGAATGGTTCATATCCAGAACAAATAGCTCCTAGAGGCTAATAAATCTCCCTAGACACTGTAGATATCTAGAATACAAGGCTTAGATAGTTCACCTGTGTACCTGCAAAAGATCTCAACACGAAATGAATCAAAGCAACCAGAGTATGATGTACTAATCTATGCTAGTGACTAAGGAATCTAGCAATATATATCTAAAATCAAACATCAACAATATATATGGGATAGAAAATCAACTTGCATTAGAAATAAGAAGAATTTTACAACCAAGCCTTAGTGTTGGCTTGCATCTCCATGAAACTAGCTCTTCATCCCCAAAATCTCCAACTCTAGCTCTCTATGCTCTCTCTAAATCATCTTGGGACAAGAATCAATCCAAAAACATAACAATACCTTCAATGTTCTCTCCTTACCCATGGCTATGAGCTCATATTTATAGGGATTTAACGGATAGAGATGGTTGAGAAAGTAGTGGGTGAGGTGGCCTCTAAGATCCTAGGATGAGGGATCTTGAGCTCAACCAACCCACATCAGTAGGGATAAGGGATATCTCGAGGCTTATCATATAGAAGCCTTGAGAAACTTCTATTTTTCCCTTTTTACCGAGGGTATCGTGCTTCTCCTTCTTTGACAGAGTGGTTCTGGTAATAACCACCTATGGACCAAGGGTGATAGGTGGTGGCACCACTTGTGGAAAACCGATGAAAAGCAGTGCAAACAGGGGTACCGCTTTTGGATAAAGGTTCATGAGCAGTGCTAGGAATTTGTGTGACAGACTGATAAAAACCATTTAGTTTTCACTCCAGAAGCTGGGATTTAGGACAACTAGGTATGTCAAAGGTCTTATCACATGATGGTGAAAGAATTTTGGTATAACAGGATGCCCCCCAAAGCATGAGTCTTAGAGTGATACGATAAATGAGAGCTTTGAGAACAATTCGTTTCCAGGAGATGAAAATGTTGGTGCGATCAGAGTATGCAGTCAAGTAGGAATATGTAGTACATCAGTATGTTGACTCGTAGAAACAATTAACCAAACTCATAGCTACAGACCAATACAAGCCAGATCCATGAGTGGAATAAAAAAGCATGGCTACTAGAATACAGCGTAGATCTATGTGATAGAGGACTCAAACTTGGACATAGCTACCAGACATACAACATAGATCTATGTCATACAGACGCAAATTTGAGCATAGCCACAACCTCACAAATGTGGATCCATGCTAGATATACAAAACTCCATCGCAACCTGGGGAAAAAGCAATGAGCGCTTTTAAACAAATGCTTAGGGTATTTGTCTCGTCTTCCACAAAGTACGATTATATCCATGTGATTACAATGATATGAAGTCGAACATGGTAGAAACCACTTGATTACCAGCCAATGATGTGAACCGTTAACAAGTGCGAGGGAGATCACCATTAATGTCAACGATTCCCAAGGTACTCTAGTACAATATACTAAGTGCGAATAGATGTCCTGATGTCGAACACTCAGTCGATTCTATTGATCAAAGGCTAATGATGTGAACCTCTGTCGAGAGCGAGAGAATCTGTCATTAAGGAATAGAGATCTCAAGGTACTAAATATTGTTTCTAAGACTATTTCCTGGATGATGAGCTGATGTTGACAGGAATAGTCTCATCGAACGAGGGCCATGATGAGTCCCACATCAATGACACGAATCTCAGAACATAGTTATGGAATGATGTGAATGTAGTAACCATATGACTGACTCAAAGATACTGACACAAAGACTATGTAGACTGCAGAGGTAAAACTTCTTCAAATCCCCTTTGAACATTGCGCGGCACGACAAAGTGACTTGGCAGCATGACTAGATAGCACAGATACACAATGCAACAATGGACAATGCATTCTTTTGAAAGACTCAAAGGATTGGAATGAATCATGAAAGTGGATCATCACGAAGATCAGCAGAATACCCAAATGACTGACATGATTGTGCAGACAAGTGCCATGTTCAAAGGTAACGACAAAAAACTACCATTATTTGCAAAATTATTCCCTTTCCCATTTCCCCCATCATCATTGATGAGTGCCTCTTTTCGGTTTTACGAGTTCAAAGAGGGTAACAAACACTCGATATAGCTTGTCAAAAGACAAGTCCAGTCTCATATGTTTTACGAACCTAAGAGAGGAGGGGTCTGTTGCCAAAATGGGTCTCTCAATGTTTAATTTAATGAGTCCACTAAAAGAAAACTCGATATCATTCATGTTTAGAGAGTCTAAATGAATACGGAAGAAGAATCCATGGGGCTCCTTTTTCGTATGATTTAGTCTCTAAGGCTCGAAAAAGTATAAAATCATAACTTAGAGAACTCTTCCAGTCATGATCGTCTGGAGTGTTCCTTTCTCATAAATAGTCCTATCTAAACCGAGAAAGAGATAACCTACCGTCGGACGGATGACTCTTCAAATACTTTAACAAACGTGAAGAAGACAAGATCGCTCAACAATCTTTTTGTATATAGGGAGCCTAAAAAGGGTTTAAAGAGAACTCCATGAGGTTTCTTTACACAATGTCACTTTTTACGAGCCTGGAAAGATTCGAAAATGGACTCAACTATCTTTTCATGTTTAAGGAGTCTGAAAAAATATGTAAAAAGAAGACTCCATGACGTTTCTTCACACAATGTTGTATTTTATGAGCCCGAAAATAAACTTGAACTGGACTTGGAACTTTGATACTAGGTTTTAATGAGCATCACAAAGTGTCCTAATAAACACTCAATGACCTTTTCCATTTTGTGAAAGTACAAAAAATCCATAAACAAACTTTCCAAATATTTTACTAAAGTCAACCTGCAGACGACTCATAAACAAGTGTCAAATGCATTCAAAATCAACATTAAGGGATTACGACAAATAGATTTTGACTAGAACATGATGTAATATCAAAACTGTTAGAATAATCAAACCCATAGTATTACCCACTTAGACATTATTTCATTTATTTTGTCTTATTTGCCTAGTCCATGAGTCCCACCATGTGCAAGTTGCTAATTGCCTATCCATAGAGGTCAAAATTGCCATCTTTGACTCATGTAGCGCTTGGGGAAGCCTTAGGAATCAAATCTGCTTTATTCCTGGCCTCCTAGGCACCCATCTGCTTTTTCTGCTTTATTCCCTGCTTTTTCAGTGTTTTAAGGCACATAGGAAAGCAAGACTAGGTGAGGTGAACTTGTTTTATTCCCCTTTCATCCTCCACTCTTTCCTCCATGAAAAAGCATGTATGAGCTGCCATTTGACCACTCTTTACCTTGCCTATGCGCCCTTGCTAATTTGTGGGGTCCTTGATAGATTTGGGATCAGCTTTTTACACCTATGGGGGATTTGCCTATTTTGGGTAAGCCTGCTTTATGCTAGATTTGGATGCTTCCTTATGCATTCGATTTGCTCATGTATTCTATATATTCAGCAGCCTATTTTATTATAGGGTTGGATATTGTACACTCAGTTAATATAATTTTGTGTTACAGCTCCATATTCAGTCTCCATTGTTGATAATTTTGCATGATCAATTGTTAATTGTTGTGGGTGAAATTAATCTACTGCAGGCCTGAATTTTTACATGGTATCAAAGCCATTGTAGGTTGTTACTCTCCTTCAAAAATTTTTTTGCATGTTCGACATCAAGACTGGGAGCCTTCTACTGACAGCCGGGACAGATTTTCTAAAGCTATGGATTCACAGAAAACTATCCTCACTCCCTTCAACTATTTTGAATGGAAAGCAGAGATGGAGATCTTGTTGAGAGCGAAAGGCCTCTACAGGGTGGCTATGGCTACAGAAGCAGAGCCCAATGCAGCTGCAGAGAAGATCAAATGGCACAATCGGGGAGATGAGGCCTATGGCCTCCTATGTCTCAGTATTTCCCGAGACCTCCTTTTCCATCTCGATGGATTGACTTCACCGGATCAAGCATGGGAGAAGCTGTCTGAGATTTTTGGAAAGACAGATGAGATGAGGGGACATCATATCGAAAATGAGCTGATTTCTCTAAGTCCCAACAGCTTTGAATCCCTGCAGCTATATTTCTCCAAGTTCAAAGCACTAGTTTTGCAGCTGAAGCAGTGTGGTATCGAAAAGAAAGATGATCAGCTCGTGTTGGCCATCCTCTCGAAGCTAGGACCTGACTACTCAATCTTTGTTTCGACCTTCTATGCCACAAAACTCACAGCTCAAACCTGGAAGATGCCTAGCCTCGCGGATTTCATGGAATCTCTCACACAGGAACAAGACAAGCTGGTGATGATGGGCACCATCAAACCCTCCAAAGATCAAGCTTTGATGGCTGGAGATTCGAAGGTGGATAAAAGCAAAAAGAAAGCTAAAAAGCCACCTGAACAAAGGAGAGACAAGAAGCAGTCTCCAGAGGATCAACAAGGTCCCAAGAAAACTACCCAGAAGAAGAAAAACAAAGGTGATATGAACAAGTGCTCATACTGTTCGAAGGGCAATCATACTGAAAGCTCTTGTATGAAATAGTAGATAGATATGTTAACTCAACTGTTGGAGAAGAATGGGATCTCCCTTCTAGAAGGCTCAAATAAGAGAGAAGGAGGATCAAGTTCTGATGACAGAGAGAGAGTTCATGCTCTAGTTGCTGGCACATCAAGCTCACCCAGTTTTATCAT
>LPNX010121838.1:0-37202 GCA_001517045.1 Pseudotsuga menziesii
CTCTCTGATTGTATTAGGTCAGAAATACATTCTAAAGTGGTTTTTGCTGTTACCTCGGGATCTACCTTCTCACAACCTGGGTACATTCCGAGTGCTAACAGAAAGCACAAGAGCCTCTCTCTGAGATACAATATTATGTTGCATCAAAGGAACATGGATATGCAGCAACATCGCAACAATAAACCATTCTTTATGTTGTACATCTGACATCTAAAAACTCACTTTAGCCATCATAGCTTTAAATCTTTGGTTAAAGTCCCAAGCAGACTAAATTAGTAACTGCTCGATCTCTTTTAACTCTGTAATGCATTGCAACTCAGATTTAAGTTTCTTAAACTCATATATCAGTCCCATCCGGATTTGATCTAAGGATTTATGGGGAATCCCTACTAGAACCAAAGAGAATTTCATATACCAGTAAAGTGCATGAACTCTAAGGGTTGTGATCATCTGGGCTTCCTTTATAGCCTCATATTGGACTTGTCACACTGCCCATATAGATTTGCATAGGAACCAATGTTGCTCAGGGTCCTCTAACCCATTTCCATTAAATATTGGAAATTTTATATCATTTCCAACCATTCTATTTACTATTGGTATTGCTGAAATAAAGGTTCTACTAGTGCAAATTCCTTGATTGGTATTCCCACTATTACTGTTATTATGATTAATAAAACCACTTGGGCAATGTGTTTCTAGATCTTACCTCAGGTCCTGGAGATGTACGAGGGGTCGTGGGTATGTCGTAATCTTTATCCGAATTTGGTACCTCTTCTTCTTCTTCAGATATAAGTGGCTTCTTGATCGTAAGATTCTCCATCGATATGTGGTGCCAATGCATAGTCCCTTCTTTATGTCACTCTACAACTTCCTCTCCTGGTCACAGTCCTTCTTCTCTTTCCTAACCGAAATCTTCTTCCACTTCTTGGGAGACCACCTTCTTGCTCAGTTTCTCTATCAACGGGAAACATCTCATTTTATTCTCTTTCATTCTGATCACAATATTTCTTGAGATATTACCCTAGTCCCCCCCCCACACATATCTATCCGTTGGAATCCATTTTCAGGATCCCTTTTTCACATACCAACATCTTTATCCACAACTTCAAAGATTTCATATAACAACCTCTAGGTTCTTGGAAGAATTCTCTTTTCATTTCGTTGTATGACTTTATCATGTCGACTGCAATTTCTGTGATATATCCCTTCAAAATACTATCGAACCAAAAGTGGATAGCCCTAGATATAGGATTACTAACTCTTTTCAACCACTGGATAAACTGGGGACTCCACTCTGTAGGTTTCTTTGCCCTGAATTTTTTTCTTTTGAGTTGCTAGCTACGACAACCACTCATGCAATGCAATAGGAAATTCACTAAAGAAAATATCATGAATGTTTCTATAAAGGTATCGTTCCAACCATTCTATCGGGCTCAATCATGATCATTTACTTTCTTCTTGTGCGAACTCTTGTGCCTTGTAATCAACCCAATCTTGAGTTTCGGTTTTCAACGGGTGCCAAAACATATCCCCGTCACAATGATTCATGGTCCTGGAAACAAAACCATTTGTTGGCTTTCTTCTATATCGACCCAGGTTCAGATCCCTTATTCATCAACAAAGCCCAAGATATCGGCCCAACAGAGCATAACCCTATCGACAACACCTGCGATGCAGATGAGGTCTCAGTTGAGATATCTATGGGGTCTGCCAGAACCAGGTTTATGTAGTGTCAGGGTATTTTCTTATCATACCATCATCGAGTCACTCGACCGAAACCAGGAAATAGACTTCTGTCTTCATACATACATCATCAAAGAATATAACATGTTGATCCAACGAAATTCATCATAACATATAGTCTATATTATTAAAATGCAATAACATACCATTTATATCATTAAGATGCTTAACACATTTATCATATTCATTCACGACAGATATTCATTCAACCATAGACACATTTATCATAGACACAAAGACACTGAGTTTAATGTGGAAACCCATCCAGGAAAAACCACAAAGGCACTCTTTATCTAGCATGAGTAATAATTTAACGCCTTTGGTTTGCGAACACGTCCTATAGACTCCGCTTTAGATATTCTTTACAATTAATCACTCTTATCTCCTCTCATGCTCTTTGGTTTTTGGTCTTTATCTCTTTTCTTGTTTTACTTCTTCGTTGTATATGTGTTATCTCTTATCTTCTTTCTTCTATTATATTGTTATCTCATTATCTCGTCCACACATAACTTGGATCGACTTTATAGGATTTTACAACTCTTGTTTTACTTGTCAATTGATTCTCGGTTGTTAGTTGATAGGTTGTCTTACTAATTTAACTCGTCCCATTACATCTAAAAATAGGCACTATCGCCCCAATTTACAATAATGCTTTATTTCCCAAAAATAGACTATTAGTTTAACTAATTGTCTAACCAAAAATAGGTTGAAATCCTTGTCTTGACCTTCTTTATTCCTCTTTTGTTGCAGCTCCTTCCGTCGCGGTCTTTGCTTGTCTTGCTACCGAAATCTTCATATTTATGAACAAGATTTTGGTTATCTTTTCTCATCTTTTCATAGGGCCAACAAGACATTTCCCTAAAACACCAAGGAATAAGATACGACTCGCTGGAGCCTTCATATCGGGGTACCCTCTAAGGCATCCCCTTGACATCCCGAAAAATACTACTCTGATGATCAGGATTACCATCACAAAGTTTTTTTTTCGAGTGGACAATTTTCACTTGCAATAAACACGCTCTAATCTTTGTAATAGAGATGCAATGTCGTAACGTTTCTATATTCACCATGTCTTCATCTTTGACTGACTTACTCTGTTACACTATTGGGATTGCTCTATCAAGCCTTCCCCCAAACATACTTGCTTTCATCCATGATATGTGCACTTCGACACACAATCTATTGTTGCCACGTGTCATCCTCTGATAGACTATCAAGTTGATTTTGTCAGACTCTTAAATCTACCACAAACTTGACACTTAACCAATTTTTCATCACATGAAGCTTCCATTAATGGTCTTCTAATGTGACTACAAACAGTGGAATTCAATATGGTGGATGCAAACTTAAATATTGAACAAGACTAAGATGGTGCCATTACTACAACCTGCAAGACTTCTTCAATCTGAGTAGGGTCTGCCTCACCAGTTAAATTGATTTTGATTTGGATCTAATTAGCTGACCTTGAGCCCTGTTACTACAAAACATTAACTTCGTTGACTTGATAAAACTAACTTGATTGTCACCATGTTAGTCTAGTTCTCTTAAATGTGAGTTTCAACATCCTTGCCAAAGTTTTTGGTCTCAATGCTTAATCAAGTTAATTGGGCAATTTGGGGGATTAAAATAATTTAACTCATGAATATTTTTGTGGACATTAGTCTATGCCATAAAAGATAATATATAAAATATTTGAAACAAGCTTGTCAATTCTAAGTTAAGCTCTATACCACTTTTTATCATATTCAAGTATTTGTTTATAAAAATAATATTACTTTGCACAAATTTTGGCTCATTTAATGGCAAATGATCTTTAAAATAGAGGGTCTTTAATTAGTTATCATTACTAAAACCGAAATTTGCAAATGTGATTAAGAAAAGTGTTTTGAGTTCATTGATTGGCTTAAGCTATAAAGTATATTTCCTTTTGTTGGCTTTATAATGTTTTAAATCAGTTAAATAAGTATTTTTATGAATTTAGAATAAATTTGGGTTAAAACTCATTTTATTATGTTATTATTACTTGTCAAGTTTTGGACAAATCTAATTCTTTTATTCACATGTTAGATATGTATCCATTAATTGTTTACATGTGGGCTTTTCCTTGAAGTCTTCAATAAATCAATTTTCTCTACCTTATTTCCCTTTGGCAAACCCAAGAGAGGACTTTTTGTAGCAACATTTAAAGTTAGATGATCTGCTCCAAAATTTGAGATAGGTTTTTTGAATTTCTTTTGATGGAGAATTGACATTTGCTTGATCAATGACTGCTTTTGTCTCTTAAGCCTTCATTGAGTCTTCATTGCCCATATCTTATGCATGATTTTTTTAGAACAGTTTACCACTACATGCCAATGAATATGACACTTCATACATCCAAAAGGGACCATTTTATCCAACAATTGGTTATGGGCATGACTTCAAATCACAATATCAATGGAATGTGGCAATCCATATCTTAAGAGAGGGCTATATTGTTTTGGATGTCCCAAAGTTTTAACCATATATCAAAGTATTCTTTCTAACTTTTATTTTGCAAAAAATGAGTTAGACACGATTACAAGACAATGATAGGAAGCCCACATTGGTCATGCTTTTCTAGCTTTTGCTTATATATAATATACCATTTTAAAGCTTCACATATAATGAGGAACATACAAGCTTTCATAAAGAGAATGAGATAAGGAAAATTGCTTTTAATTTTAGTGGTAAGTAATAAATGATCAATAGTAAAACTAAAAAAATGTTTTTATTAAATGTTTAATAAATTTTATATCTTTATATTAAAACTTTTCAGTTCCCTTTTATTTTAAAAGAAATTTAAAAATTGATTCACCTTTTAAACTATCGCATAATTCCTAAACTATTTTTCAAAGTGTGCTAACTACTTTAAAAAAATTAAAAAATATAAAACAATATCATCACAACATATAAAATTATTAATTGTAATTAACACCTGCCCCGAACGCCAACTACTTCTAATTATTTCTCCAAACGATCAACATAACTTCAAGAGTAATGACTTGAAATTGTTATCCATATCCTTCTATAATTCGTCATTTGTATTGCATATCCTTCTACAACTGTTCATTTAACCTGGCCTTTTTAAGGCGGGTCCAGGGGTCTCCATGATACTAACCTTGCATACTTTTCAGCCCAGCCATGTGATCATCCTCTTATCCACGGTCATATTTGTGAATGCGAATGAATATCATCCCAACTAACTGAATATGCATAAGTCACCTGCGTCAATGGCTACGCCATTGCCAATATCTTCTCCTGTGAATGCTACACATCATAATTTTTTTTATAATGCTCATGCACGCCAACTTGACACTTGTTATTCCTATTCACTCATGCATGCAGCTAAGGAGCTAAGGTGGTCTCGGTACACAGGATTTCCAAACATCAAATGTGCAGCCTCTGCAGACGAGAATGCCAAAGAGAACGAGGTATGTACTTCAGCACTTTATTGCTTGTTTGGCAGAACCGACAAATCCAGAAAATCCGGAATTGTGATTGGTGAGAAGATCTTCCGGGCTTTTCGGACTGTTATGCCAATAATGTAGTGTCAAATTATATCTATCGTATCAGTTTTAGCTTCAACTGCACAAGTGGCCTTAAGACTGCTAGTGGGTGAAAAGTAGTGGGTATGATGAGGGGTGTGAATCTTAAGTGGTTCTGATATGATTAAGTAGGTCTGGGCTGGCGGTTTAGTGGGTGGCATTAGGCGACCAGCGGTCAGAGATTCAATTGAACTGCCAGTCTATGTTCTTGCCCATCTATATTGGGGACAGTTTAATCCTGCGAGTGCAATCTTTAGACTTTGCTCCAACCACTGTGGGTGAGCACACCTACAATTATTCAGCTCAGAGTATCTTTTCTCTAATGTTCACCGTACCTACATATCTTTTCTCTAATGTTCATCTCAGAGTCTTATTCAGCATACCTACAATTATTCAGAGTATCTTTTCTCTAATGTTATAATTTCTCCACAATACAAAACTTATGGGAATAACAGAGATGCAATCCTGTTGGTGAATAAAGTTGTTGGCAGTGAATACAATCGCCCAATGTTCCAGCCCGAAGGCGCCTACTACTAGACATGCCTGTTCACCGCTGCCCCTTTGGAACTCTTGGGGAAGTTCTTTAAGTAGGAACCCTAGCAATAGGAATTTAGAGGTATGAATCTGTATGATTTTTTATCAAGTTGAAGATTCCTGTCTCCTCTCATCAATTCGGGGCCATCAAAAACTCAGATAAAGGTAATATGGGTGCAAAGGTCCCTTCTGAACCGTGGTAGTGAAGGCCAGCTCTTGAGATGCCACAGTGCTAACAGAGCCTTGCAGAAACAGTATGGTAAGAAGAGTTTGGACACTAGTGAATGCCGTTAACATTCTTTGTTTGCAAGGAGTTAAAGCAGTTGGGTTTTAATCTTCAAACTGCTCTCTCCTTTATCTTGCTGAATGTAAAGACTTTTTATTCTTCTCACGAAGAAGGGAAATGCTGTGTTGCGATTCTGCTCTCTTTCAGTTTTGATGATTTTGTGTCACAAGGCGGAGTGACCCCTTGCAAAGATAGGCGTGGATAATGTTAAATCTAGATTGCAACGTTTTAGGAAAGCTACTGTCTATGCCTCTTCATTGCAGCCGAGAGAGCTGGGTTTTGGCAATGGATGGATGATAAACTATCCAAAGCTAACTGGCTGATTTGTGGGGACAATAATATGGTTGAAGCGATAGAAGATAAAGTCTCTCTGCCCATGTGTTGGTGTGTAGTGGAAAGAGAGGTCTGGTATAAGTTACAACTTGAGAACTGTATGGGGTTAGTGTGACCCCAACGATTACAGAAAAAATGACTCCTTGGATTTCTGGTTTACCAGGGTGGCAGGGCCAACTTTCAGAAAGAAAATGAACGAGTTAAAAAGCAACTTGAGAAGGCCATATTTTAGGACCTTTTTTTTTGCTTTTGGTTGCTTAAGCTTGAGAACTGTGTAAGTGGTTGCAAACGCAACATTGTCAGGTTGTCACTTTATCGTCTTCTTGATCTTGTGGGGCTATGAGAAGCCACACACCTTAGAGTTCTGTTTCCTGACCACTTGCTCAATGTCTTGCATTAATAGAACACTCATTATTTACAAAACATTAGAAGGCTGTAGAATTTGATCCTGAATCCTAGGGGGTGTCTTGATGGATTGTTTTGTGGAATGAGGCAATTGCAAGAACAATCTTTTTCCTTCAAGGATATGGAAAGCATATTGTTGCCATAAGAAGGTTGCTAGACAAAGTAGTGGCTAGGGCAAACAAACTGTGTTGGTCTTGGCCCTACGATGATAGCCGACAAGCTATCATTGCTAATATAATATATTGAATCAAAGCAAATGTGATTGGAATAGTTAAACGATGCTCATATTGACACAAACTTTCATTGGTCAAGGATTGTCGACAAGTTGTTCAAGGACCTTTTTTGGGCCTTGGCTTAAAAGCATGCCTTTGAGAAGATTGTGGTATCGAATCAAAGTTGCAAGATGTTATGTAGCAGGGAAAGATGAAAAAGGGGATTCTCTCATTATGAGGTTGTGTTTCAATCATAAGGAATGTTCAAAGTAGTAAAGTTTAACTTGGCTAAGACTTGCGAGTCTTTCCAACTCTTCACTGGGTTGAGCACTTGCCTCATACTTGACCGTGAACTTGCCACTTTCCAAGACTTTCCCTTGCTCACCAAGAGTTGCCTCATACTAGATGAAGACTTGCCATTACTTGCCAAGACTCGCTTTATACTCAGCCAAGACATGTTCTTACTCACCAAGATGCACCCTTACTATTGTTTGAGTTTCTTTATATCTACCAAGTTTGTGCAAAGTCTTTCTCTTGTCATCGAGTCCTATTGAGTCCCAAGCCAATCGAGTCTTTGTCGAGTCCGAGTGTGACAACTTTGGTTTAAAGGTAGGGTAACTACGTAGACTTGCATCGACCTAGTCACATGTAGAGTAATAGAGGTACACCATATTATATGTGATCCTCTCATTGGAAGAGTTGCACGATGCATTGTAGCAAATGGCAAGAGCAAAGTTCCTTGTGTAGAAGGATTCTTGTGCAGGTTTTATAAAGGCACATGGGACTTTGTGGGTCCAAACCTTTTGTGGCTTTGTCAAGAAACAAACTTCTAATGTTGAAATTAGTTCTCAATTGATGTCAAAGGAGTTCAGCAATGACAAAGGAATAATCAGTAAAACATGATGACAGGGCAAACTTAGTGTAAAACAAAGGAATTACAAAGTCGGATGGTAGTTTGATGAGTAGTGGTCGATCGATGCAAGAGGCAGAGGAGATGAGGATTTACAACAGAATTCATTACACCTGCAAATGGAAGATCTTATGTTCTAACAATAGACTTCTAAAGCTAGTTATTTGATTCACCATATGAGTAACAAATTTAAAACAAGGAAATAAATCACCTCATAAGATAGACATCCATCAATGAAGAAACAATCCCATAGACCTCCAAAGTCGAAAAGCTTTATTCAAATAAATAATGATTACAATTTTTGCAGAGTTTCTATGCACAAAATTCCCTCTAAAGAGAGCTAAAGGAGCCTCTATTTATACAATGAAAGCAAGCCAAAACTCTAATCACCACACCACGCAGGGAGGGTGCAAACCCTAATGATCTAGCCATGTGAATGAGCCAAAGCCTAAGATGAAGGGCTGAGAGTGAGGGGAGGCCTCCACCTAGGCAAGGCGCCCCCACTCCAACCCTAATCAACCAAATCCCATGCCAAACGTGGCCTCCACAAGCAATAGCGTGTGCCTCCAGTGCTCCAGCGTGAGGGATGAGAGATGCTCACGTTTTAGGTTAGGGAGGTAGGAGTGAAGGCTAAAGGAGGCTTGTGCTAGGTTTGGAGGAGCCAAACCCTAGAAGCCATGGACACATGTCAATGAATCAACGAACCAATAGATAGGCTCCACATCACCCAAATGTGGTCATCACTGAAGGAGGCGATTTTGCTAAGTGAATGATAACTCAATGCTCATTGAATGCCGACTGAAGCCGAGTTCTGTTAACTCCAATCATCATTAATGCCCGATGCCATGTCATTCTGCATTTCATTTCACTGAATTCAGACTAATTTGGAGAGATTTGGATTTTCTCCAAAATAATCATTTTAATTAATTAATCAATATTTTCCCCAAAACTGACGTTTTTGAGAAAATATGAGGTATGTGGCTGAATGATGATCTGAAACTTGGATCTGGCTGGCTGGCTGATCAAGAATGATTTTTGGCTTAAGGTTAGAGCCTTCAATCACTGAATTCGGGTTTCGGATGACTAACTTATTACAAATTGAATTTTTCCATTGAAATTATGGAAAAATTTAATTAAAAACTTAGGAAAAATTAAAATTTTAAAAAATTAAAAAAATAAAAATTTGACGCGTCGGGTAAAATTTTCTTGGAATTTTTTTTGAGGGTCCTAGTGATTTAGGACATGACCATAGTCTATTCTAATAATGTCTAGTAGGTTTATACATACTCAGTTGGGCTCTAATAACCCCCCAAGGCCCATAATTCAAAATCGGGCATTCCAGCTTTGGAGGAAGCGGGAGAAAACCTCGTCAATTATACTTGGCTATAGGCGAAGCATAATTGTCAAGGGCAAAAAAATCCCTGGCACACCTTAGTTGAAATTCTACGTTTTAGGAGACCGAACCACTCAAAACACCCTACTAGCACATTTTATTACAAACCTCGTGGGGCCATGGTCATAATTATTCAAAACAAAAACTGACTAGCCAAAACTGGCTAGACACAAAGGCGGATCATCTGATACACTGGAATCAAACATTTATCATGTTTGTCAACTGGCGGCTCAGCTAATCCAACTATGGTACAAAAAAGTTGGCAACACTTGTCATCCTCTATAGGCTTTCATCTTCAACCTTGTAGCAAAGGTTAAGATCTTCATCACTTTAGGTGATCTTCCTCATGTATGTGTTATCCCATGGGTGTCTTCTGAGCTCGTACAAGGCCTTCTTTAATTTGCACACATAAGTCTGCCTGTCATGTGCCTTAACTTCCAGTGGCTGCAAATGTCTCTTCGTAGTCTATGCCTTCCTTCTGTGAGAGGCCTCATGCTACGAATCTTGCCTTGTATCCCACGATGTTGCCATCTACTGCATGCTGGATCTTGTAGATCCATATGGAAGATACTACGGACTTCCCTTCAGGTCTCGATACCGCATCCTAGACATCATTCTTCTTGAACTGGTACTCTCCTTCCCTTTCTTCTTGGATACTTCTTCATAGCTGGAAGGTTCTGCATCAATGATGTCGCTCAATAGTGTAACATAACTGCATTCGTCATATTTTTATTCATTCTTGGATTATTTCTTGAACTGTCGTCACTTGTTCTTCGGAACAAGTCTCGTCCTTCTTTTCTTGTAGGCGATTGTACGCGATCTTTCCTACAAGTCAAATGCATTAGTTGTATGGTTAGAAACATTTCATAAGGCATATTCATAATGGAAAATTCTTATGCATAAAGATACAATCATGCAACTATTTTAGCCACTACAACATTCATCCATATCTCACGAAAACTTTCTAGATGCCTTCCATCTCTACCATGACATAATTGAGATTGTGCACTTATCCAATATGTCAGCAAAGAGGTTTCATTCTAGATAAGTAACAATGCAGAGTTGTATAGCACCATGGGCTACTTATCCATCACAGGGGCTACTTATCCATCACAGGCATATTAGTAGTATACTGTCATTAATGCAAACTGCATAACACATCAACTGAATATAAACAAATGCATAACCAAATAATATTATGAAATGACAATTGAATACTTATCTTTATTCGTTTCGTGGGTAGACTCCTTCTTGAGCCTTCAGCTTCATCATCTTCTTTATTCATAACAACATTTCTTATCCAAATGCTAAGATGGATAAGAGTTTCTTCAAGAGTTGAGTCCTTCGTATTCCTCATCGCTTGAGGGATCTTCTTTGGATGGTGAGAGCTTGATCTTTAGTAGCTCCCATTTTCTCTTCTCTTATTATGAGTCGAGCTTCTTCTTGTGTGCACTCTTCCCAGAGTCTGTTGAAGGTAATCACTTCCTTCTAGCACACATTCCTCGAATGAATAAATCCCATGATCCCGGGAGGCCATTCAAGGTGGTTATAACCATATCTTATTCTTCTTCGATTGCTTCATCATAGCATTGAACACTTCCTTTTGGTGTCTTCAAGGATGACACATGAGGGATGAGATGATCTTTAATAGATTCTGCAATGATTCTCTTGGCCTTGACCAAGTTCTTCTTGTGTAAGGCTTTAGCCTTATCTCTCTCTGGAACTGGAACCTCTCCACTTATGTAGGTGTCCAATTCATTTTCTTCAAGAACCAGTGAGATCCTATACTTCCATGCTTGGAAGTTGTCAGCTTCACCAAGCTTGTCATCAAGCTGGTGTGATTAGTCATTTTGAAATGAGAACCTCAAATGTAAATAGCAAAAGATTAGATCTTACCGATTTGAGGTGTCCGTCCTGGTTTCAGAGCTCGCTGATCTAGGGTTTGTCAGAGAAACCCTAATTTTCAAAACTTGAAATCTTTAAGATCTGATTGGATAGAAAGACGGGCCTCTTTAAGGCGAGCTGTCCAATGCAGTGTTGCAAACATCGGCGCGGCGAAAAAATCGGCAGGGTCCAGGAAACATCGTTTCGGGATATCTCGGCAACACATCGGTAAACATCGGCAATAAATCGGCAAACTTAAAAAAATACAAAAATATTCAATTTCAGCTTTAGAAAAAATCGGGAAAAAATCGGGAATGTCTCGGGATAAATTGGGAAAAAATCGGCAATATATCGGGAAAATATCGCCTCGAAAAAATCGGCAATATCTTGGGATAAATCGGAAAAAAATCGGGCAAAAATCGGCAAAAAATCGGGAAAAAATCGCCTTGATTTTTTAAGAAAAAATCGCCGAGCTGAAAAACTCGCGATTTCTCGGCCGATGTTGGTAACATTGGTCCAATGTACTTTTGTTCTGAAAACAGTAGAGTGAAGCTCTCGGGACAAGAAGCTCTAGTTTTCCAATTTTCTCTATAGAAATGCCTGATATTGTTTCTGCGGTATCTCCGAAAGTATTGCTCTTCTGTGTCTGAAATTTTGAAATTAGGTGGTCTTGTCTGTCCTCTTTCCAACATTACAGGTTTGAGCAGAATTGGTTTCACCACTTGGGATTTATGAGAGTTTTTCCAAGGTGACTTACTTAAGGATTGTTCAACATAGCAAACTTGTACGGACTGCCACGTGTCACTGTTTCACCTTCGGGGTCTGAAACTTTTACCACAGAGAGTATAGTCTGTGCCATATCTGGAACATCTTGCGAAATTTCATTTGGACCTTCATAGCCCGAGATATAGCAATTCTCCCTAGGTGTCCTGTTTAGGAATGAATCCTAGAAGAGGCCGGAACCCTGATTTGGAGGAATCATATCTCCCAGAATATAGCGAATATGAGGTTGAATTTTTTACACAAGATAGATCAGGATTTTATCTTCGGCCTGTGAAAGTTTCGGCTTCTGAGCCTTCTTCAATCTCAAGATATAGCGAATGTACCAAAACTACCAGTTTTAGTATTTTAGGGTTTTTTAGGCCCGAGGTCAAATTAGGGTTTGACTTTCTCGAAGTTTTAGCCAACCAAAAATCTCGACCTTGGTCTCTAAATTTCGATTTTGAGGAGGAGAGCAATCTTATGCTAGGATCACTCAAAAAATCCACTTCTGTGAAAAGCCCTAATTTCCCGATGCAGAAACTGAAAATGCCCGGAGTCAAATTCTACTTCGACAGAAAGATGCGCACTTCAATGGAGAGTTGGCCTAGCCTCCTTTTGCTGATGGATTGTGGAGAGAGACCCAAAAAGTAAGAAGCCCTAGCTTCTGCAGCTGCACAGTGTCTTCTTCTCAGCTTAGCTCTGATACCATGTTAGATTTTTATCATTTAAACAATATGATCTTAGGATCTTATCTGAGAGAATAACATGCACAACAATCAATCACAAGAGACAATAGACACAAAGATTTATCCTCGGGGAAACCATAAAGGAAAAACCCCGCAACTTCCTTAGAGATAGGATGAGCACCAATGGCAGCAGTAAAACCCGAAAACATAAAGATGATCTCCGATAGTTGATCTCTCTCACTTGTGCCAACACTTCCTCTCTCACTCATGCGCCCCAGTTGAGTGAGTGCGTGTGTTTGAAATAGAGAGGCTCACTCTCTATTTATATTCTTTCGTTCACTTAATATTTGACTCAGTTATGTAGGCTCAAGTAATCCTAACTCAGTTATGTAGGCTTGAGTAACCACAACCAGGGTACTAATGACCCGACTTACAACAGAGGGGACTTCCTCATGACTTTTAGTAATTCTCCCGATAGGAACATCGGGGTACAAGGAAATACAAGTGATTCTCCCGATAGGAGCATCAGGGATCAATGGAATACAATATATACAAGTGAATACATTCCGAAGTTACAAATACATCAACAATTAACAAACACAACTCTCCGACAGAGAGTGCTCTTGATCCACCTTATGGTGAGATTCAAGAGTTTTATCTAACCTACTATGATAATGCAATGCAAATGCTCTTCGATAGAGAGTGCTCTTGACTTGTCTTATGACAGGTTCAAGAGTCTTTGGGTTCTTTTTATGAATAATTAAAAAAGCACATGAAACAAGAAGCATGCAATTGATGAAAGTTCAAACTAACAATAGTGGAAATAAACTAAGTCTAGCAAGCAATCTAATCTAAGCAAGGAAAAACACAAGACACACTTCCCCTATTTTAGAAAAAATGTGGGACGCTTAACCCCACTAATCCCTTTTTATTAATGATTACAATGAGATGGATTTTAACCCTTGAAAAAGAAAGATTGCAAGCTACTAAGATGAATGAGCCTTAATGGCTTTTTACAAGGATGCAATTTATGCTTTTAATTTTGTGTTCTTGTTTTGCACTCCTCTTCAAGCCTTTAGACTTGCACCCTTGGTTCACTTTGTCCTTGCCAGTTGCACAGAAAAACCAAGCACTCATGCACCCATAACTGTTAGCAAACAAGACTAATCTAGATGCAAAAAATATTGAAATTAATCTAAGTATGAAATTGCAAATTTTTAGTCATTTTTTGAGTCAAAATTAGGAAAAAAGTACATGCAAAAAAGAGTGAAAGAAAGATAAAAATAATGAAGAAACGGGACAGCCAATGAAAGAATTAGATGGCTGCAAAAAGTAAGTAATGGGCAGCCAACAAAATGATGAAAGGTGGATGCAAAAAAGGGAGGAAAACAAGCTCAAAAAATGCCCAAAAAGTCTGAAAATTGAGGTGAAAGAGGGCAGCCAACTAAGAGAAAAGTTGGCTGCAAAATAATGAAGAATGGGACAGCCAAACAAAGAGAAGAATGGCTGCAAACACAAAGGACAAAGAGGGCAGCCAACAAGAAGACAGTTGGCTGCAAAAATTGAAGGAAAGAGGGTCAAAAAGAGGAGCAAAAAGAGGCAAAAAAGAAGAGCAAAAAGAGAGCAAAAAGTAAGGAAGAAAATCAGAGAAGCAAGAATGATAAGGGGTGAAGACAAGAAGCAAGGTAGCAGGTATACGAAATAAGGAAAGAAAGATGAGACTTGTAATCAGTGAAAATATTTTAAATTTTTGATTAAGAGAGGTAAGAAAGAGCCCCTTTTTAGTCGTGTTTTTTGAAGCTGGGACAAGCGCTCTGAAGAACCTGCATGGTGAAAGTATTAGATTAAGAAATCTTGATGAGAAACTGGTTGAGCTTCAACCCCTCCTCCTTTGGTGAATCCTGAAACCAAAACACTCAACAAAAGTAAACGAGATCAAATGCTAGGATGTAATAATCAAAATGAATATTTGAAAAGCAATGGTATAACTGACTACTTCCTGCCCACTTCAAACATATAATGAATATTGCATAGATAACCAAGTTAAGACATTAAATGGCTACCCTACCGTGCTACATTTATAGCCCTCATGAGCTAACATTGATCAAATATTTACTAAATAAAGAGAGTAGGGTAAGAACAAGATCAACTCGCAAGATGAAAATCACAAACAAAAATCCCACGCGTAGACCTCCAAAGTCACTTTATTCTATTAACAAATATCGGTTACAATCTTGGCAGAGTTCTCTTGCAAATTCTCCATATGCAAATGGGAGTAAGAGACCCTTATTTATACAAAAAGAGAAGCTAAAACCCTAAGTCAGGACTCGGCATCAGAGAGGCACACTAGAGTAATTGAATGAGCTCGGCACTGAGATTGTGGAGTTTAACTGAGTTGCAACTGAGTTGAAACTGAGTGTTGGAGTAATGAGGGGGGGTGAGGTGGCCTCAATCCTCCTCGATCTTATCACCCGACCAATAGAAACGTGCCAAAGAACAAAAAAAGTCCATGCATGGAGAGGGGCGCAAATCCCAAGGTGAAGTTCATTGTAGCTTTCCAACACTGACTCAAATCAGTCCAGACCTGATTGGAATCATCCCAAATGCTTTTTGCCGAGCTAATTATCCCTTTACTTTATTCAATTTGGTCTTTTTGGAGATATTTTGATTTTCTCCATTTTAATATTTTTTATTATTTTAATTAATATTTCTCATTTTTTGGGTTTTTTGAGAAAATATTAATTCCAAGGCCAAATAACAGTCCGAAACTTAGGATGTGTGTCTAGGGATTAAATGAGTGTTTGGCTTAGAAAATAAGTGCTTATTTGCCAAAAAAACCCCAGGCCACTTAATTATTACAAAATGAAAATTTTCAATTAAACTATGGTCAAAATGGTTTTAATTAATTCTCTATAGTCAAAAAATAAAAATTAAAAAATCACCACGCGTTTGTGAATTTTTTTTTCGGAAATTGTTTTAATGTATCCCGAGGCCTAGGAACACTTTAGAACATTGTTTTAATGACCATAGAACATACAACTAGTGTCTAGTAGGTTCATATTAACTAGTTGGATTCTAATAACCCCCCAGGGCCCAAAATTCAAAATTGGGCATCTCGACTTTGGAGGAAGCGAGAGAAAAACTCATCGATTATACTCGGCTATAGGCAAAGCATAATCGACAAGGGAAAAAACTCCCTGGAATACCTTAGTTGAAAATTACATCTTACGAGACCAAGCCACTCAAAACCCCTACTAGCACACTTTATTACAAAAACCCCATGGGGCATGGTCATTTTAGCATAAAAATAAAAATGGCTAGCCAAAATTGGCTAGGCAAATCATTTTGATCCTTTGCTACACTAGATATGAACATTGACCATGTTCATCAAATGGCGGCTCAACGACAGGTTCCACTATGGTACAAAATAGTTGGTAACACAAGGATTTCCAAGTTTGCAGGTGATCTCACTTGAAAAAGGGGTTGAGCTTGTTTGCATCCTCATCATCTTCAATTTCTCGTGAAAGACATAGTCCCTTGGTGTTCCACCAAAGCAGATTCCACAACCCAAAGTTCCCAAGCTTTCATCTATTTTCTTCTCTCTTTCCTTCACCATTTCAAAATTAAATTTTTCCAGTTACTAGTTACTTTCAACAATGTTAATCATTTTAGTGCATAAAAATATCATAAACTAATTTGATTTGCATTTGCATATATAAGTTTAGATCTGATTTTAAAAGGTTTACTTTTCATAGATATAACTCCCAAAACTAAGTGTTTGCATTCTGTATTTTCATATCATTTAAAGTACTTGAGTTATATGCTAAATATTTTATGCTTTAATTGATTAATCTAGCACATTTAGCATAAGTTTGTTGGTTGTTTTGCAGCAATTTACGAATAGGTAGAAAGACACTTTGGCGAAATTTTCAAGATTTAAGCCATCCGGGAGCCACCCTTCTCTCTGCCTCTTCTTCGGGCAACTTTAAAGCCTTAAATTTTGTAAACTTGTGCTTCCTATTGTACAAAGGAGCATAAGTATTCTTTCATTGTAATAATTATTGTAACAAAAGAAGAGAGTGGGAAGCCAAGTGCCCATGCCCCATTCCCCCTGGGGGGAACCATGTCGTCTCTTCTTGTGGGTTGATTTTTTTAGAGTAGCTTCTTTCTTTTTCTTAGTTTAATTTTGTTTATGATTTGCTTTTAAAAATCCCACGCCCCATCCCCCTGGGAGGAACCGTGTCATCTTTTTTTGTGGGTTGATTTTTTTAGAATAGCTTCTTTCTTTTTCTTAGTTTAATTTTGTTTACGATTTGCTTTTAAAATTAACAAATCCGACCGTGTTCCTAGAAACGAGAGTATCAATGATGTGATTTTTAACAACACATGTTTTACTTACAATTCTTAAAATTAACAAGGATTTAATCCCCGTATGCTCTTGTGAACACTAAAGGCCTTTGGTTGTGTTATCACATATATATTGCAACTGGGCTACCATGATGCAACATACAGATTGATCTCTTTATTTTTTCAAGCTATTCATTCACATGGGGTTATAGCATGGATCATTGAGTTTTGAGCCATTTAGAGCCTTTGTACAGTAGCAGTTTCAAATTATTTCCTTGCTAAGACTGAGATCTCCTTGTCCATTGAGATGATCTTAGTGGTGATCTAGTTCATTCGAGCAGAGTAGAAGATATGGTACATGTTATCCACTTTTTTGTACCATAGTTGGGTTACCTGAGGAGCCGTCGGTTGACAGACTTGTTCAAAGTCTGATTCCAGTGTATCAGTTGATCCGTCTACTTGTCTAGCCAATATTGGCTAGTCACTTTTTTATTTGAATAATTTTGACCATGGCCCCGCGGGGTTTGTAATAAAATGTGCTAGTAGGATATTTTTGAGTGGTTCGTTCTCCTAAGACGTAGAATCGCAAATAGGGTATTCCAGGGAGTTTTTTGCCCTTGACAATTATGCTTTTCCTTCAGCCGAGTATAATTGACGAGGTTTTCTCCCGCTTCCTCCAAAGCTGGAATGCCCGATGTTGAATTCTGGGCCTTGGGGGGTTATTAGAGCCCAACTGAGTGTTATAAGCCTACTAGACATTATTTAGATAGATCATGGTCATGTCCTAAGTCACCTGGACACATAAAAAATTTTCGAAAAAACTTTTTCGAACAGTGAATTTTTTTTTTAAATTTTTTAAATTTTAATTACTTTTCCTAAGTTTTTTGGGTTAATTTTTCCATAGATTAAATGGAAAAAACCCGTTCGTGATCCAGACTCAGAATTCAGTGATTGAAGGTTCTAAGCTTAAGCCAAAAATAATTCTTGATTAGCCAGCCAATCAGAGCCAACTTTCAGATCAACAATCAGACACATAATGCCTTTTTACTCAAAAAAGTCAGTTTTGAGTAAAAAAATGAATTTTAGTAAAAAAATGATTTTTATTAAAAAAAATGATTATTTTGGAGAAAACTAAAACTCTCCAAATTAATCCAAATTCAGTAAAATAAAAGGCTAAATGACATCTCATGGAACACTTATGATGATTGGAGTTATCATAACTCAGCTTCAGTCATCATTAAGAGAACAATTAATTTATTATCAGTTATCAGACATGTCATCTCCAGCTAAAGATGAGATGGAGAGCTCTCATTGGTCCGATGATTTGATCGAGGTGAAGACTGAAGCTTACACCATCAATGGGCTTCCCAAACCTAGCTCAAGCTCTTGCCAGACCTAAAGGATGAGCTTACCTACATCCAGACTCACACGTGTGGCCTCATCCTTAGCTTGTTTTCAGTGCACAGGTTTGGAGTGGGGGCGCCTTGCCTAGGTGGAGGCCTCCCCTCACTCCCGGTTCTCCAGTTTAGGTCTGGGCTCTTTGTTAGGTGGCTAAGCTGGTTAGGGTTGGTTTTTTGGTTTTAGGGTTTTAGCACTCCCTCATTTGTTAAAAAGAGGCTCTTTGAGCTCTATTTGGATGGACTTTTGTAGCAGAGTTACTCTGACAAATTTGTATCAAGCATTTGCTTTAATTTGTTAATAAAGATCAGACTTTGGAGGTCCATGAGCTCTTGGATGTGGTAGTTTTTTGCAATTGGTTGAAGTGATATTGTCTCTCACCCCTATTTTTTTTTAATGCTTATGTGAGATTAAATTGTTTATTTGTTAGCTCAAGAGGGCCATTGTTGGCACAGTAGAACAATCATTTGTAGTTCAACTTGATTGTTTATGCGAAGTAGATTAGTATTTTGATGGACATGAGTAATCAGTATATACGTAATGTTGATCATGATTCAATTTTCTTAGCATACTAGCATGTATTTTGATCTCACGTTTTGTGTTGAGTTGTAGTGTGTTTTTAGGCTTCACAGGTTGAAGAAGGGTGCGAGCTCAGCTGCTTCTATCCCAGGCTTCAAGCAACCTTTTTAATCTAACACTTTCATTGTAGGACCTACAAAGATCTTCTTCTTCAAAATACAAAAAGAAAGCTGGGAGTCTAGCTCTCTCTCTTGGGTTCCATCCATAATTTCAAATACTTTCTTGGTTACCGAACTTCCCTCTTCTAGTTCTCTCTTTGCTCCTTGATCCCCTTGTTTTTCTTGCTTGCTAGCCTTTTCCTCCTTGCTTGGTTTTGCCTTTTCTTATCTTTTCTTCATCGCTGCCCCGTTTTACTCTTTTTACCACTCATTTTCTTCTTTTTGGACAGCCCTAGTGTGCCCTAGTTTATGCCTCTTTTTGGCCTAGTTTTTGGCTCTTCTTCCATCTTGTTTTTGACCTTTTCTTCCCCTTTTTGTTTGCTGTCCTGTTTTTTGATTTTTATGACAGCCGTCTTCCTTCTTCATCGCTGCCTCGTTTTCATCATTTTTTATACTCCTTTGGCCTTATAGTTGGCTGCCCATTTTTCCCTTTTCTTGTCTTTGACCTTCTCTTTGTTTTCCTTCCTTCTTCCTATTCTTTTCTTCTTATTTTCAGCCTTCTTTGCCTTTACACTTTTGCTCTCATTCAAACTTCTTCTTTTCCCTTTTTGCAAAGTTCGAGAAAAGTTTCAAGTAAAAGTAAATCACTCTCTTTTTTTACGCAAATTTTAATGATAGTAGAGTTGTATACTTTTATTTGAAAATCCCTTTCAGGGATTAAATTCCTAAAGGCAAATTGCAATAATTTCAATAAAGTACTTTTGTTTGAGTGTGGTTTTTAAGTCCCCACTCTCATCCTCCCCCATTTGGGGAGGCTTGTGTTGTGTTTACTTGTGTATGCTTAAGTTAGATTTGCTTGTCTTCATCATTATTTGCATCTTATGCTTAGAATATTAATTGTTAATCCATCACTTCTAATTCATTAATTAATTTGATTACTCTTTTAAATTGTTTATCTTTTTAAGTAAATCGACTGCTTAAATCTTTTGAATCACACCATAAGGTGGATCAAGAGTGCTCTCTGTCGGAGAGTTTAATAAGTCATCTTTGCTTTTTATTCACATTGTTTAATCAATTAACTCTTAAGTAAGACTCTTGAACTTGCAAAAACACAAGTCAAGAGCACTTTCTATCGGAGAGCATCCTAGGTTTGCATAATCCCTGCATTAGTCTCATCTAGATTAGCTAAGTCTCTTGAACCACTGTCATAAGGCAGGGTCAAGAGCGCTCTTTGTTGGAGAGTTTTAATTAATCAACTTAATAAAACCTTCAACACACACACCCTTTTTAATTAATTAACTCCCTCCCCTCCTTGCCGGAGTATGCTCTGACTAATCCCAGATCGGAATACCCAGAAATGGCACTGGATCTTGAAACCCTACAAGAGTATTTTAATAATACTTAAACACCCGTAACCAACGCACCGACGTTGTAGGGATTCTTCCAAAGTACTTCCTAGTAGAGGCGTCGGAACCTCCCGCTGTCTTAGATTCTCGGCTAGCTGGTCAATCTTGGCGATACCAGCCTGGGATACTGGGCGGGCCCGACATGTCTTCAACGGAGGGAACTTAGAAGAGTCTCTCGGATTTGACAAACTTTTGTTGACACTCTAAGCAAGACCACTATCAAAAACTTTTAAAATCTACCAAGAGCACTTGCAAAACCTAATACTCACTAGCTTGATTCCTAGACTTTATTTCACGCATTTATTTGACTCCATAAGGCACTGGTCCTTTGTTATATTTGATTAATTTTTTATCTTGATCAACTGTCTATGGGCCATTTCAATTGATTATATTTGAATGCTTAAGTTATGAGTTTGGAATCTTTGCTTATCTGTGTGATCTCTTGTTAGCAACGTGGATTGCTTTGATTAATCATCATCCCCCTAATATTAATCATTTTAAATCATAGTAACTCCTAAACAACACCCATCCGCATCCAAAAACATCTAGAAATTAACTTAAAACATTGAGCCATAGAAAAATCTTTATTAGGGACTACCCCCTTTGGCTTCGTTAGGAGTTAGCCTAAACGAAGGAGCTAGGAGTAGGTGACAGTACCTAGCTCTGTGCTTGCCCCCAAGGTCACACCTCTCCCACTTTCCCAAGTGAGGAGACAGCTTTTGGAAGATTTCTGCTGCTGGTGTGCAATAGGCGGACAACAGTACACACAGTTACAGACGGGCATATCAGATTGAGACAGGTATATGGTGAGATCAGGTATATAGCTCCTTGGTTTTTTCTCTTTGATGTATGTTAAACACCTAAGATTGTTATGTTAGGATGATCGTGGTGACCTATGCTTATATTACATATATAGTGATGCTTAAGCATGTGTTACGAACTAAGTCACATGACACGAGGACACAGGACACGAAAATACGAGTATTCGACACGAGACACGACGACCCCAGAAATAGGGCACGGGGGACACGTTTTATATATATATTAAAAAATTATATATATATATATTAAAAAAATACATAAAGATCTACATTTTTAAAAAACTAGAAGTGTATACAATGTACATCAATCATAATATCATTCAATTGAAATTTGACAATGATGAATCAGTAATAAAATTATCAATGAATCATGAACTTTGAACTATAAATTGCATATTTGATATTTCTCATTAAACCACAAAAATCAAAATGTATTACATAGATATCGAGAGAATGCCACCGACAAATACAAAATAGAGTAGATACTACTTAGTACCAAGTCTAGTATCTACTATATTACTAGATACAAAATGAAAATACTAAATAGCCATAGGTAAGAATATCATAGCTCATCAATGGTACTAGCCATTGTCAATCGTCTTCCTGCTCCTCCGTGCCAAAATTAACATTACTGTCGTAGCTCTTTCCTCTATCCTCCTCCTCCTTTATACCCTTTTTGATAGGACACATGTCCAGAAATCAGGACACGTTCCTGGCAAGTGTCCGACACGTGTTGGAAAGTGTCCAAATTTTGGGACATGAAAATTATGGTGTCGGACACGTATTAGGGCAAGTGTCGTGTCTGACACGTGGAATATGGGACACGGGGCCTATTTGGAAGTGTCCTGTTACTTACGTTACGAATGATTAAAGAGTCTAATGTTGAAGACTATTGCTTATGCCATGCTTTATACATATCTTAAACTTTAGTGCTATGCTGGTTCCATATGTCATTTGTCCCCATTCATCCAGTTCATCCATATTTGATGTCCTCCCACGACCTAGGTTGATTGAGACTTGTGAGATTGAAGATCTTTTCCCCATTTTAACCCCTGTGCATGATAGTCTCCATGTTTTTTTGTGTCTCTGGCTATGAAGTATGTTGCTTGGCCAATGTGGCTGAGTTCACCAGATGGTTTTCCTTTAGTTCCTCAAAACAAGTGCTCCACCCAACGTTGTCTTTAGACACTTAAGCATCTGAATGCATAAATGTTATATCTAAAATATGCAAAGTATGAATGTTATAAATTAGTCAGTGGCCAAAGGATGGGCACTCGTTCCTTCTATAATGTTAGGCTCGTTTGCCCCCCACAAGGACAACATGGCGAGGCAAACCCGTTAGGGCTATGGATGCTCGCTGGTAGCGAGACTAGGCCTTAGACATTTACTGGAGCCCAGAAGGCTTTCTAGGGCACTTGCTTTTGTAGGTTGGCTACTATCTTATGTGAAAAGTGAAAGTTGATAAAAGTCAATGGTTAAAGGATGAGCACTCATTCTTTGTATAGTGTTCGGCTCATTTGCCCCTACAGGGAAGCAGGGTGAGACTAGCCTGTAAGGGTTATGTCTTTGTCATTTTCTGGAAGCCCTGAAGGCTCTCTAGGGCACCTGCTTTTGAAGGTTGACTAGTGTTCCAAATTGTAAACTAGTGTTCCAAATTGTAAAATCCGTTAGAGCTTGAAGGAAATAAGCCCAAGTACTTTATCCATTTGTGAGACACCTCCATCCCCTATTGCTATCTGTCATGCATATGTTACTTTGGTCGAGTGTATTTTGTCATCATTTAGAGAGATCACATGGTCAAAACCAACTAGAGGTCATCACCCTTTACTTAGCCTTGTTTTTCATTCTCACCCAATGCTAGCAAACTGTTTAAACTTTGTAAGTATGGCATATACAAGGGACTTCCAAAAGATTCAATGATTCTTTAAAGACATAGGTATATCTTACTGGTTGTTATTATTATTACTATTGTCACCATGATTCTGAATATCATAGTTAAAGTTGGGTATTAATATACATCTTGGAGCATTTCTTACCTTGGATGCATGCAGGTTTGGCTTAGTTCAACATCTCACCCTCATTTTGGGTATTTTGACCTAGTTAACCCAGCTGGCCAAGTCAAACATGGTTCCCAAGGCAGTGTCTAGAAAATCAATAGTGCTTATATTTGTTCCAGACATGCTTAGGACCAATACTGCGGTTCCAGTTTTTAGAGTTTGGCCTCAGATTGCATGATCAATAATTATTATCACTTTATTATTGGTCAAATTATTATTATCACAATTATTTTGGTTCTCCTAGAGCACCACAGTGTTCCAGGGGGTATGAGTAGTCACTTGTACCCTTCTATTATGTCTCTACATACTCCTGTGCAGTCAATTTTCCCCAGTTCTCAGCTTGAATGAAGATACAATGAGTTTTATGACTTTCAGAGATTGTACCATCAGAAAATGAACTAGGAAATCACTGGGAAAATCGATTTGTCTTGTGTGGTCAAGGAAATGGCAGGAAAATCTACCTAGATGATGTATTATGGCTCTCTGGACACTTCTTCACCAATTTTAGTCAACATTTTGTCTGGGATTATTTATTTGGCTCAGTTGGTGAGGACGTCCCCCAAGGGGCGCCGCTCTTTTTGGCTATGTGATGTATATCATTGTTATATCTTATATTTTGATGTTGTAATGGGGCCTAGGGAGAATTGAGCCCCTAAGGTGACCCCCTTGATGAATTATAATGTTATATCTTATGTTATGTTGTATTTTGACTTAGACAAGGCATCATTGGGAAAAAAGTGCGCCCCCCTTGATGTAGTCAAATTGATCAATGTAGTGATCCATGTAAAAGTGATCTCCACCGTTGATGATGTTATAATATCAACCGTAGGATGTAAAAGTAATAAAAATCTATATAAAGATGAGACCCCCCCATTGTAAACTATGAGCTCTGGCATTGAAACTTCTGAATAAAGAGATTCTTCTAGGATTTAATACGTGTATCTGTAGATGAATGAATGTGATGATGATTGAAACTGTTTCATTCTTCCTTTTGGTTTTATCAGGGAGTGGTTACTTTTTTATGACTCCATTTCTTTATCTTCTACTTCTTATTCGTAGATCTCGATCTATTTGTCATTACTTATTGGTTTTCCTTTCGTGTGGTAGGTGGAGAGGATGCTAGGGTCACTGAGCAAAGCGTTTTCACCAAGATCTTGTCCGGATTTGTCATTTGATCTTTGAGGAAGTACTCCTCATCATCCAAGAAGGTATCTATAGACTCCAGGTAAGTTTCTCAACTTCTCTCTTTATTTTATTTTTCATGCATTGCCCATCATCCATTTTTTACTGAAAACCCTCTTGTAGAAAGTAGGAAAAATCATTGGAACATATTGCACTTGGAATCTCAAAATTTGGCGATTTGGGTTTTGTCGGCAACCGCCCCAAACCGTCTCTCTATCCTAGGTGTTACCATGAGACCCCATTTTCCCATCCTAAAGTGGCACCGATCCCTAGGAAAAACACCCACCTTGTCTTGTCAGTGATTTTATGAGTATTTTGTGATTCTGGTTTTGTTTGGATTTTGCTTACCATTATACTTGTCATCCAAGCATCAAATCCAGTGTGTTAGAAGCCCTGATTCTCTAATCAAACCCTACCTTGGACATTGCCCTAATTTTATCCAAATTCCCCCAGGTTTCCAGGTTTGATCATTTGAGTTAACACACAAATCCTAGATCTGTTAACTAATTCCATAAGTCACTAAGTCATTTAACTTGTGTAACATTTTTGATAGCCGTAACCATCTTTCACTCAAGTATTCCTTAAATTATGGCTTCATCCTTAAATCTAGGGTTTACAACTTTCACCTTATGTATTCTATGTCATAGTTTGATCTGGTGATTTAGCTTTAGGTCTTTCCTTTTAGGATAGGTCTGGGTCTCCCCCTTTGTCACTTGGGATTTAGTGGCATAAAGGGAAGGATATCTCAACCGGTGTGACAACCTTTCCAAGATTTGGGGGTTGGGGTATCCGTAGGTCACGACTTTGGTTGCTTTCGCCCTCTCTGCCATAATGGGATCAATCCAAGGGGAAACTACAAGATTCATGATAACAGTGTGGAATAATGGAACAATCAGAAAGTGATTAGAGTGACTAGTAATTAGTCTCATCTTATAATCAATCCCCAAGCGAAAAATCTGAAACTTTTTCGATATTGTTAAGCAGTGGGCAAAGTCTTCAAGTGAAGAGGGAACAACTAGAAAGTGACTGTGGGGCCTCGTTAGGATACATCCTTGTTGGTGTAGTGTTGAACACAATCCCACGACTCCATTTAGCCCACATGTCACTGTGAGAACCACTTCTAAGCAAATCTGGACATATTCCTCGTACCCTTTGGGTATATTTGGAATTCCATCTCCCCTAATAATAAAGACCATTGCCACATTAATAAAACTGATCAACAATTAATTCATTCCCTAATCTACTCATTTAACAATCTTAAAATTTACCAACCAAGACAACTGCAATACTTCTTTGAGACCACAACAACAACCCTTATACACAAGCACTCTTTTCATTGGCACTGGTCTTTATCATTTTCATGTTTAAATTAATTTCTACGAATGTCATGAATGGTGTTGCATTTTGAAGTGGTCGATTTAAATTTCATATTGCAGTAACCTATTGTTTAATTTTAAGTTATTTTATCTGAACTCCTAGAACAATTGTTTTTCTTTTCATAGATTAACAACCTTAGATTATTTTCATAGGGACCACCCCCCTTGGCTTCGCTAGGAGAAAGCCTAGACAAAGGAGTCAAGATCAAGTGACAACACTTGACTCTTACTTGCCCCCAAGGTCGCACCCAGTGGCTTGAAGATTTCTACCACATGACCCAAGGTGCGAATTAGGAGGTAACAAATTCTACAACGTCGATTAAAGCCGAAATTTGTCAAAGTGCTGAAGATTGTCCTGTAACTGTTTATTGTCCTTTTTACTGCATAATTTTGTTCTTTTTAAGATCCTTTATATGTAATATCTTTTAAAATAATTTGGATAGATATATAGGCTCATCTATGATTTCTAATCGCTTAAGATTCGAGTCTAAGATCAAGATCAAATTAGTTTGATATTCCTATAAAAGTGGATCTGCAACAAAATTAGTTTCTCTTTTGTATCTGATGTAAATATAGTCATAGTTATTGTCAGAACTTGACCCCATCTTCTAGGATCTTAGATCCTATTTTGTTGTAAGTGAATATCTATAAATGAAGGCCGAAATATGTGAAAAGTGTTTCGAAAGGGAGTTTACAAGGAGAACCTTGCCTATGTATTTTGTTTACAACATCTAATACAACGGTGATTTCTCATGTTCTGTGATCATTTGCTCATTCAATAGATTGTGTATCTTCATTCATGCTTTCCTCTCTTTTATTTAAATCTAGGAAACATTATTGCAGTGCATTAATTATCTTTCCTTGTTCAGATCAACTGACAGTTATAGCTTTTTGTTTATTGCCTGAACTTGAAAGCTGTGTTTAAATATATTTTTCAGATCTTTTAACAATGTTTTGAGATTTAAATCTCATTTATGAGTGTATAGACGCCTTTCCTATATATTCATCTCTTTTTCTTCTTTTCATTGTGCTCATATTTGGTTTTCTTTTCTGAGTAAAATGCCCAAGTTTTATGAGATTTCACACTTTCTATTGGACACCCTATAAATCATAAACCTTAAACCATTTCCATCCTTGTGAGATTTCTCCTTAGGCCTTCTTTATAAAACCTTATCAACCTTAAGTTCTCGAATATGATATTAGGAAGGATGCTTCTTAGAAGGTTGGCTATGAATTTGGTTATTATTTTGTTGGAGGCATTGTAAAGGGAGATAGGCATGAACCTAGAGAAGTTGGTTGGGTTTTTTTTCCTTGGGGATTAAAGATAGTGTTACCTACTAAGTCATGCTTAGTTGGTTTTATCAAGTTAGCCGACAAAGCTGAGCAAGCACAATTGTTCATTTTTCAGAGTTAAAAAGTCCGCAAGGATTATTTTGGGAATTAATTTTTTTTTTGGTAACACATGTTCATACCCTTTTGGGAAAATTGTAAAACATGTGCTAGCATGGTCAATTTTGCAAAAGACTCGGCTTCCTAGACTTAGACATCAAGCCGACTAGCCCAGAGTGTTTTTTCCGTTGGTAATTATTTGTTGTTGAACAAACGACTAATAATTTTTGAGTTTTTCACTCACAGCTCCAAAGTTGGGGTAGTTGTCTTGGTGTTTAGGTCTTAGGGGGTTATTAAAGCCAATGTGTCAATGTTTATAAACATGTTAGGCATTCAAATTGAGTCGTATGGACATGTGCTAGGTCCCCCTAGGTTTTTGATCAATTCCGAGAAAATTATTTTTTCCCACCAAGTTAGGTCATTTTTAATGGTTTAGATAAAAAAATTGTAAATGTTATTAAAACTTGATCTGGAGGCGGAATTTGGCGCGTGGAGGCTCGTTTTCACACTTAGAGCGTCCTCTTCACCTTGGGACACTTTTCATATGATTCGGGCGGCTAAAACATTTTGTAAAGCATTATTTTGATAAAGGTGCATCAAAATGTCATTTTAATGTTAAACATGCGACAAAATGACACAAAAGGACAAAAGTCACAAGTCAAAGTTATTGGATAAGGTGGCAATCTCCTCTCTTGTGATGGGCGACTTAGGATAAACAATATTGCATGTGTTTTTAAGAGTGTATATGGAGTATAGCGAATCACCCAAGGCTAAAAGTGCGCCCACCATATCATAAATCCTGTGGCTCTCACGAAAAGGGAGTTGATTATGTGGCAATTAAAAAATGTGATATATCATGAAGTCAACCAATGGGCGAGTTGTTTCCTCATAATGGTGTCATGATTGAGAGGAGTGTGTAGATGTGGCGAATAATGAGAGTGGGTTGGGAGTTTGGTGAGGGGTGCACCTCTCTTGGAGAGGTGGCGGTCTCTCCATGAAGTTCAATCAGTCAAGATCCTAAATTATCTCACGAACTCAAGCTAAGTCAACGTGAGCTCCTACTTGTTGATGCGCCCCCTCCCTCTTACTCTGGATATAAATAAAGCATGATCCTCTCCGTTGAAACTAGTTAGAGTTGCATCGAAAGGCTTGCTATTGTAATATTGTTGTAATATTTTTCATTGTGAATAAAGAAGATTTGGAAGCTAATGGTGTTGTGCCTTTTTGTGTAGATCATGATTGTCATGGTGCATTGAGCTAAGTTGTTTCATTATTTAGTTGCTTGCTCTTGCTTTGTGTATCTGGTTTAATAAAGGATTGCACCCAATCGGTAAGAATAGAATGCTGTAAGTAAGTTTACTTGATTGTTCTATTTTCTTTTATATGTATGCTCAAATATCTAAATCCAACATGTCTTATAAGGTTATATGAATGTTGTTTTAATCTCAATTCATATATATTACCAGATCTCACAGTTTCCTTGCAAGTTTCTTGAGTATGTTACAGGTTATCCAGCGTGAAGAAGTGGATCTAGTTTGATTCCTCTTCATCTTCAACATTTTTCGAGACATAGTCGCTCGGCATCCCACCAAGAATCCTCTTGGGTTGTCTTTCTGACAGCAAGCTCTTCTCTACCTCCTCTTTCTCTTTTTTAAATCAATACTCTCCTCTGGTTACTGTTCTTTCTTACTTATATCTATTGCACTAAAAGATAATTTTTTTCATTTAGATTTAGTTTTCAAGATTCAAATAGTTCAGATCTAGTAGTGCTCTAAAGTTTTACCTTTATTCAAGTAGATCTGGCTTGGGAAAGCTTCCTTTTCGCAAGTATTTTTAAGTAGATTTCGAGCTTGCTTAAAGTATTTTTTCTTCTTCTGAGGTTTAAATTTAAATTTGGCATCTTAAGTGCACATCATATTGGATGCCTTAAAAGCAAGCCAATATTCCAGGAAAAGCTTGCTTTCCTTAGTCATTTTTATGCATTTCAATCACAGATTTAACTTAGGATTTTTAGGAATTTTTTGTGGATGTTCAAAGATACTCTTAAAATATTTTTGAGCATCTTTTAGGACTAATAGCTCGCTGATTTTTGCAGGTTGGACAAAAAAGAGAAGGAAGCTCTGAACAAATTTTAAAGTTTTGGGCCATTTAGGGCCTCCCCAGCTTCCCGTTTCACTTTTTGTCAAGTTTATGCAATATTGTAAGCCTTTGGATCCAAGATAACAAGGACCAAAGTGCATTTTCCCTTAGCATTTTGTAACAAGGTAATAAAAGGTTTCCGAGTAGGCTCTTCAGATCCCACTCCGCATACCCCCTGGGGGGATTTGCGTTGGTGTCATTTTCGTGACTTTTCTTATGTTTTGTTAGTTTAGTTTCTTCTTTGCAGATCAATATACTTTGATAAGTTTATATTTGCTACATCATTAATTTTTTAAAGTAATACAAGTACTAACCCCACGATTTCTCGAGTTACACGAAAGGGAAAAGAGATGCGTGGTAGGATTAATTAGAAACGTTTTGTTTGTTTGTTTTGTACTGCTTTTACTTTTCGAGTAATTTACTCCCCTTGCTTTCTCGATTAGGGTTTATAACTTGAAAGAAACTCATGGGGATTTTATAAACAAGCAAACTTTGTTTAAAAAATCTTTAAAATTAACAAGGCCTTCGTTGTGTATGCTTTGCACCGCTGCGGTTTGACCGATCAGTTGGATGCATCAAAAGCAACGTAGGTGACTTGTTGAAATTAGTCTCACTTCCAAATTAACTTTCCAAGACGACAATCCAACACCTTGATTTAATCCATTGTGGTGAAAGTTCAGAGAGGAAGCGGGAACCATTGGATAGCGACCTCGGGATACTGTCAGGCTACACCCTCGTTGGTGTAGTGTTGGACATGTTATCCACTAATTTTGCACTTAGTGGATTTTTCGGTGAGCCGCCAGAGTATTGAACAAGTACACTTGTTCATGATCAAAGTTCAGAAGTCTGCCAGCGTTTTTTTGGGAGTTTGTTTGAAATTTTTGTAATACATGTTCATACCCCCTTGGGTGAATTTGTAAAAAATGCCCTAGCATTTAATTTTTTATAAAGGCTCGGCTTCCTGGACTTAAGCATCAAGCCGACGAGCCCAGAGTTTATTTTCCCTTGGTTATTATTGGTTGTTGAACAAACGACTAATAATTTCTGAGTTTTTCACTCGCACCTCCAAAGCTGGGGTAGTTGTCTTGGTGTTTCATCCTTAGGAGGTTATTAGAGCCTTTGTGTCAGTGTTTTTCAACATGCTAGGCATTCCGATTGAGTCGTATGAACATGTACTAGGTCTTTCTAGAGTTCCGTTTGATTCCGAGAAAAAATAAATTTTCCATTTTTTAAGCCATTTTTTAATGGTTTAATTAGAAAAATTCAAAATATAAAAAAAGAATGATTCAAAGTCCGTTTTTGGTGTGGTTGGGCTCATTTTCAAGCCCGGAGCAACATCTTTATCCCAGGGGCCACTTTCACTAGGTTTCGGCTAGCTGAAGCATCCTGAAAGTCATCATTCGGCTAATTGAGCACCAGAGTAGCATTTAATTTCTAATTTTGGAGAAAATGCACCTAAATGTCAAAGTTTGAAAAAGGTGGAAAGTTAAAAATTATTTAAAGGAGGTGACTTGGCATGGGTCCCCCATTGAGTTACGACCCTCTCCATGAAGTAAAAACCAAACTTTGGATAAACAAAAGGATGCTACGAATTAGTAAAAGAGAAGGATGATGTGAGGGTTCATGCTAAGCTCTAGTATGAATGTGATGAGTGGTATTAAGTGTGGACCCCTCTCACCATAAATTTTAGAATTGAAACCCATGGTATGGTCACGATTTCATTAAAAGGAGGTGACGACAAATGAAGGGAAGTCGTGAACTAGCCAAGGAGTGGATCCCCTTTATATCCACGTCATTTAAAAAAACCTTGGTTCATGTGTAAATCCATTTTGGTGTTGTTGCAAGGTAAATGGGTAAAGATTTGTGGTGAGGTCAACTCGCTATGAGGACTCACGCTAGCATGTCGCGTGAGGATGGTGGGGACCTCCCCTCATCCACGTCACTCATAAATAAACTGTGGGTTGGTTTATTGTGTTTACTATATTTCAAAGCATGGATGACAAACATATGTTTTCTCACGTCATATGGAGAGCCGTACAATCGCGTGAGGAGTGTGATGGCCTCACCCACCTCCTCACCTACCTTGGAGCTCACGCATAGTGAAGGAAGCTGATTTGTTTTTGGTGGGGGTTTGATTGGGTGTGTTGGCGGTTTCTTATCAGTTCAAGCCCAGTTCAACTCCGGTTCAACTCTTGTGCAACTCGATTTGCTCTCTTGAGTTCATAAAGTCCCCCCTGGGGCTTGGTTTTTGTATATATAGAGGTGCTTTGCTCTCTCTTAGGGATGGAGAGTTTGGCATAGAAACTCTGGTGGAATTTGTAAGCTTCTTTTTGTTAATAAAATATTGAGACTTTGGAGGCCATTTGATGGGCTTTTGGCATTGTGTCTTCATCCTATGTGAAGTAATATCTCTTTCACCCTACCCTTGTATTGCAATTTGATTATTATGTTTATTGAAGACTAACAATCTAGTACTTAGGCTTCTAATCAATTTGCATTGAGTGTTTGTGTCTTTAGGGATTGCATCTAGTAGGAGCTCTCGGCATCTAATACCTTCACCATACAAATGTTTCATTATTAATTTATTTTGTTTGCAGGGTTGCAAGCGGTTCCGGATCTTTCTTTCCTTCTCCAACAAACTTCTAAAAAACTCTTTTCGGTTACCTGTTACTAGTCTTGCCCATCTCTAAGCTGTGGAAGATCCAAGTCATACCTTTCTCCAAGCCTAGAATCCCTCACCAAGCTTGCCATCTTGCTTTTCTGGCTTGTCTTGGTCTCCTGCTTTCGTCTTCCTTCCTTGCTCTTATCTTCTTCCCCTTCTGCTAGTCTTCTCGTCTCACCCTTCCTCATTCGTCTCCTTGCCTCTCGTCTTACCTTTCTTTCTTCCTTCTTCCTCTCATCCCTCCTTCTTGCTTTCGTTTTTCTTAGCTTTCTCTTCCTTGCCTTCTCTTCGTTTTCTCTTTGCTTCATTGTCCTCTCCTCCTCTTGTCCATCTTCTCTCTTCTGCTTCCTTTTTGTTTGCTCCCCCTTCTTTTGGCTAGTTTAGAGCTTGCTTTTTTTTCTTTGTTAGTATTGTTAGTGTAGCTTTGCATTAGATCTCATTTCTATAGTTTGAGATCCATAAAGTATGTAGATCTTAATCTTAGATTAGTTTCAAGTTTGATTTATTTTGCTAATGACTAATGGGTGCATGAGTTGTTTGGATTTTTGTTTGTTGTAGGTATTGAGAGGAGCATAAAGTGCAAAGGTGAAGCAAAGAGAGACTTGAACCTAAAACACTTGGAGATTACCCAAAGAAGAAGAGAAACACATCAAGAAACCATAAGGAAGATCCAAAACCCAATGAAGATGGTGCTAGACAAGAAGATCTAAAGCTTCTCACTCTCCTTTTTGTAAAAGAAGTCATAAGACTTCTTGGTCCAAGTTTTTGCTTACTTTCAGTTCCCAAAAGGTTGAAAGTCCTCAATATTGTACTTGATTAATAAAAAAGGCTAAGTGGGATAAGGCCTCCCATACTTTGTGTTTTCCTTCCCCCATTTGGGGAAGAGCCTTGGGTTGTCCTTTTGTTTGGTTATTAGCATGCTTAGAGTAGTTTCATTTTATGTTTAGAGCACTAGTTGCTAGTTCAGTTTATTTTTGCTAAGTTAGTTTCTTTCAAGTCATTGTTTATTAATCTTTTTGAGCTATCACTTGGTTTCCACATTTACAATCTGTTTCTCTTAAAAAAAACCCAAATCTCTAGAATCTCACTTTGCGGATCAAGAGTGCTCTCTATCGGAGAGTTGTTTTTTATTTTTTACTTACCCCCATGCTCTCCCGTTTAAGGCCTTAAATCCTGAAAGAGATTCTTGGGTAGATTAGTTGTTTTTCATTTCAAGTATTTTAATTCCGTGCATGGTAAGTCTCTTGAACTTTGTCATAAGACGGAGTCAAGAGCGCTCTCTGTCGGAGAGTTTTATTTGTTCTCATTAATAAAATATTTCCAACACGCATTCCCCATAAAATCTACTTCGTTGCTTTCCATCACTTAGTATGCTCTGCCGACCTTAAAAAGTTGGATTCGTACTCAGAACGATGATTGGAATTTGATTAATCTTACAAGTGATGGCCATAAGTAAAACTTTCACCCCCATAACCAACGAACCAGCGTTGTCGATAAATACTGAGGTAGTGGGCAAATTCTTGCTAGTGACGCCGGAAATCACCGTTGTCATAGAGTTCTAGCTTGCTGGTTAAGTTCCTTGGACACCTAGCCTAGAATACTGGACGGTCCGACATGTCATTGAGAGGAGCCATTGAAGGTATATCTTCCGGTTGATACCTTGTGTTCTTAGCCATAATAATCAAGATCACTGAAAATTTATAAAATTTACAAAGAACACTTGCAAAATGATCTCACAAACACACTGAACACTTGTATCTTTGCATCCCAAGCACTACAATCTTGACTCTGTTACCCATCGAATAAGGCACTGGTCTTGTGCTCATTTCATTTATATGTCTGAAGTGCATATTTTATTTCATTATGGATGTCTTTGCTTAAATCAATCAGTTGTGTTGTCCTTAAATTATTGCAAGTATACCTTTGTGCTATTTAAATTTTAAATCTGTGATCTTTTCACCATAATAAACTCCTAAACAACACCCATCCGCATCACCATACACCAAAAGCACTTAAAATACATTGAGCCATAGAAATTCTTTGTTAGGGACTACCCCCCTTGGCTTCGTTAGGAGTTAGCCTAAACGGAGGAGCTAGGAGTAGGTGACAGTACCTAGCTCTGTGCTTGCCCCGAAGGCCACACCTCTCCCACTTTCTCAAGTGAGGAGACAGCTTTCAGAAGATTTCTGCTGCTGGTGTGCATTCGGCGGACAACAAGACATGTCCCAAAGACTTCGATCCAACCCACATATTCTTCGCGTGGAACCACATCAGATAAGGGTTTTGGACATACTCCTTGTACCGTCAGGTATATCTAGAGTCCCCTTCCCCCCTATTTAATCCACTCATTAATCCACAATAATTTAAAATTTACCAAGAGACAATTGCAAAATATCCACTCCAACATTACAACACATACAATTTTTTGACTCCATTTAATTCAACATTGGTCTTTATTTTTCTATTTGTATAAGCTTTGCTTGGATAAATTATGTGTTCAATGATTTTACTCTTGTGCTATTTATGTTGTCGTAATTTGTTCATCTTACAAATCTCTTGTTTTATTATTTTTGTTAAAAAACTCCTAAAAAACTCATTCATCTAAACCACTACCACTAAAGCTTAATCAGCTTTAGCAACCAAATAGGGTCTACCCTTCTTGGCTTCGTTAGGAGTTTGCCTAAACGGAGGAGTCAAGATCAAGTGACTGTGCTTGACTCGAGACTTGCCCCCAAGGACGCACTTAGTGGCTTGAAGATTTCTGCCACGACAACTTAACCCCCAAGTGCGTGAAAGGCGACAATAGATAGAAAGGTGGAATTGGTGCCTCCCCCCATTTTTAATTTGGGTTCCACCCAATGTATCATCCGACATAAATATTTTTTTATTGTTTCCTAGTAGGCTTGGTGGAAAGAGATTGTGAAGCCATCTAACCCTGGCACTTTATCTGGCTCTAGCTCCCAAATAGCTGCCAGAATCTTGGTCCCTTCTATGTCTTTGTCTGATGCATCATTATCATTAGTAGTAACAAGGGTGGGTACCACTTGGAGCAAGGCCGTGCATGTCAGATGCTCTTCTTCTTCCCCTGTGAGTATATCTTTGTAATATTTAAAGGCCTCCTTCTTGATTTCTTCAGAGTCCACAATCTGTTCACTTGTTTCTGATTGTATTTATTTGACATTGTTTTTGAGCGCCCTGGTTTTTGCGTATTTATGGAAGAAGGACGAATTTTTATCCCCTTCTTTCAACCACAGGCTTCTGGATTTAAACCGCCAAAAGACTTCTTCCTTTTGATGAGTTGTGTGCAATTTCCTGTATATTTTTCCTTCTTTGTGATGCTGTTGTGAAATTTTCTTCATTTTCCATTTTGTCTTGAAGTTGCTCCAACTGTTTTTGCAAGTCTTTGCATTCTGAAGTCGGTTCCTTGTAATTTTTCGTATCCCAAGTTTTGAAAGCATGCTTGGTCTCCCTTAGCTTTGATTCCCAGATGAAACTTAGAGAGCTGCCATCTTTCATTTGGCATGCTTTTTTGATTTTCTCTAGCGTCCTTGCACTGTAGCCACAGAGGATTAAAATAAAAAGGAAGGGGGCTGTACTACGTAGTACTCTTTTTCTTTTGTTATGGGAGCTATTGGTCAATGATCTGAAGCAACAGATGGAATAATCTGAGAGTATATCTCCATGTCTTCCTCAAGATAACAACCATGGATGAGGAAGTGATCGAGGCAGGCGGTAATATATCCTACTCCAATCCTCTTGTTTGACCATGTGTATCTCCCTTTTTTGGTTTGATATGATAAAGAGCCCATTCATTCATTATGTCTTCGACCATCTCTCAAGTTGCATCATGGATTTGATTCCCTCCTCTATTTTCATCTTGAGACAAAACCAGGTTTAAATCTCCAGCTATGATGCATCATTCTATTTCTTTGTTGTTTTTCATATCTGAGATTGTAGACCAACATTCCCTCTTTTCTCTATAGTGCATAGGAGCATAGATGTTAAGAATTTTGTAGTCCTTGTGCTTTTGCATTCTAAATCTATGAATAGCCAATGCTGGGTTTTGATATGCTACTGCATTTCCAAAGCTTTCCTGTCCCATAAGGTGCATAAACCTCTCGAAGCTCCTATTGAGCTAACTGCTACACATTCATTGTCATTTTTGCTTCCTGTAACTTTGTTTCCTGGCGTAGAAGTATACCAGATTGCTCCAACCTTATGAGATCTCTTACTGCTTCTATCTTACTCTTACTGCCTAGTCCTTTGCAGTTCAAGGAGATGACCTTCATTATTTTATTGTTTACTTGGGCTTGTAAAGTTCTGAACCAATTAAGATGAGAAATTCCCAGACTTCACTGTACGTAGTATGGCTTGGGTTGATTGCTGGCTACTGTAGCTACCAGGTGAATCACTGTTTAAGAATGCATTGTTTGGACACAACTGGCTTTGGCATTTCATCAAAGACTTTGCTTACAGTAAACTTGTGCTTCCTGTAGAAGTCTTATCTCTGTGGGTTTGATTTTTCTTGTCAAAAAATGAGATTCAAAGGTCATTCCTCAATGCTGGTGACAGTTTACATATTTTCTATTGATAACCAATTATCTTGGACAATTTAGGCCACAGTATATATATGTACTCAAGTGTACACAAATTATTTAGACTCAGGTCTGAATGCACTAAATAAACAGTCCTGTAGCTGACATATCAACATATAAATTTTCAGATATACATGAAAGTTCAATGACAGAGGTACCTTTATTTCCTCACTGCTGTAGATAACAAAAAAGACAGTATTTTTGGGGCAGCGATGAGATGAACAGTTATGCAGCTCTCCACATCCAAGCTTGGCTGTTAAAAATTAAAATAGTTTGGGGTAGTGATATTCACTTATATTTTCCTCCCAAACGCCCAGGACCACATTAAATAACTTCCAGACTAAGAAACCGGATTCGCTCATAACCCCCTTCGTGTCCCGTGGGGAACGAATCGGACACGATTCGTGTCCGACACGAAGGGGATTCGACCTTCGGTGGA
>LPNX010121838.1:38823-50809 GCA_001517045.1 Pseudotsuga menziesii
CCAGACTGATTATGAATGATAGAGAAGTCCTGTAGCAGCAGTTTACACTTGGCTTTTCCACCCAGGACTTGGTTACACAAAGGAATACGCCCTCCAGCTAACTCTGATTTGGAACATGAGAATAATGTTCCTTCTTAATGGTACACTCTTCCATTACCAAGCCCCAGCTGTTAAATAAATGCGCCCTTCCTCTAGATTGACAAGAAAGTGATGTGCCCTCCTCTTTGTAAACACTGTCAACTTGACATGACCAGACTATGTCACCATGGTCTCCTTGATTCCCTTATCTCTGAAAGTTCATTAAGTTTGTCCAATAAGTCAAGCTATCACCAAGCCTAGAGTTGCTGCACTCCACTTCACCCAACTTAGTGAGGACTGAGGAGTGATCTCTTTTGTAGACTGAATTGAATATGAAAGTGAGTATACGGTGGGGACTTCATTATTAATCATGTAACTGTTTCAATTATGAGTCTTTTTTATGTATTGGTTGTATCGATCACCATTGTTTCATGCTACTAATGCCTTTAGTCTGTTGGTAATATGATTAAGAATGTACTATTTACACCTCTTGCATGCATAGACACTTAGTTTTTAGCTCAGAGAGAAGGTGATTTTTTTGAGTGACATGAGGGATTATATTGGAGTAAAATCCAAGAGAGAGGCACCGCTTCTCATGAGGTAGGTGCCCTCTCTTAGTCAGACGCCACCACTACAAGAGATGCGCCCCCCTCTCTCATGACAAGTCGCCACCACTTCCAATCCCAATCCCAATTACAAAACAAGAGATTAGTTAACTCAGATTTGATTGCCAATCAATTTGCCACCACTCCGGTTGACTGAGACATACCCTGGACAAACTTCCATGATTAATGGGATTTTGATTTTCCCATTATTTTGTCTTTTTTGGCTTTATTAATTCACTTTTCGAGAGAAAATGAAATTAAGTGATAAACAATCACTAATTTCACTCTCAAAGTGGGTACATAGGTTAAGTGAGTGCTTTCGCTTAGAAAACGAGCACCCCCATGGCAAAATCCACTTCCTAGTATCACTTTTATGACTTAGTGATTTTTTACAATTAAATTATCCCGTTTTTGCAGGAAATTTTTTATTTAACGCAAAATTAAAAAATCGTAGGGGGGAGTTAGCACATGTTCATATGACTAAAAAATAATGACTACCATGGTAATATACATTGACACTATGCTTTAATAACCCTTAAAGGCCTAACCACCAAGATAGTTACTCCAGCTTTGGAGGATTGAGCGAAAAACTCAAAAATTATAAGTTGCTGAAAAATGATATATAATTAACAAGGAAAAAACACTCTAGAGTAATTGGATTGATGTCTAAGTCCTTGGAAATCCTATGCCATTTTATTTAATTCCCGATGGGGTATGAACATGTGAAAAATGAAAAAAGGGCCAAAGAATGGCCCGCTGGACTTCTGAACTTTTGAACTTGAACAATTAACTTGTTCAATCTCTGGAGGCTTGACTGCAAGTCCGTCAAAGTGCAACTTAGGGGGTAACACTCTTAACCACTCGAACTAGACCCAATCGACCGTCAATCTTATATATATATATATATTGTTATTGTATATTTCCAGTTGGAATATTCAAATTATAATCTTGATGTTTATAACATATATATTAAACACTGTTAAGTTATCTGATAGCTCAGTAAGATTGTTAAATACTCTAATTCAAGTTTCCATAAATTATTTATGAATTATGTATATTAAACCTACCATTTACTTTTTAAGAAATTGTGATGGCATAAAACTATCTTAACACGATTAGATCAGATCTAACCAATGCTAAATGTTGTTTTTTTTCCTTCTTGCAAAGTGAAAAATGGTCGTATTATGGAGATTACTTCCTATGTTTAGATACTATTTCTTATGATATTTTGAATGGATAGTTACACATTCTGTGATTATGATCTGCAGGCACAAGTTTCAGTTTCAGATGTTTCCAAAGATGAGTTAGCTGCCAAGGTAAAGTGTTTATCATCTATATCCTCTTGATCATTGCAATAATTTTAGAGTTTATCTGTGGTACACTTTTCAAAAGAGGACTCTGTGCAACTCAGTATGGATGTTGTATGTGGCTTGATTGTTTGTTATCAGTTGGCAGCAGCTGAAGCAGAGGCAGAATCTTTAAGGAGAGAATTGGCAGGGAGAAGAGGTGATAAAAATGTAGATCTTTCAAAGTTGAAGCCAGCAATACCTGAACAACGTATTGATGGTACAGGATATCGGGAAACCATTTTCTCAGCAACAGGGAAGGATATGGGTAATCACATCTGAATTCTTGTAAAAATTTTCGTTTCCCAAATAGATAAGATAAGATTCTTAATGTCCAACAAATGACCACAAAAATACATATGCTCATCCTTTCCTTTTTTTGACAGAGGGGCTTTATTTTAATCCATTTTTTCTTTTCATTGACTATAATTGAATAGCTCTTTCACCTTGTCTCAGTTTAAATTAAGCAATTTGACATTTGTTGTCGGATAATTGAGTGATTTTTTCATATCTGAGATTTCTTGAATAAGAAAGTCAGCAACTTGTTGACCTAGCTATTTAACATATGTTCCATCGATTTAAATATTTATTGCAATTGTGTACTTTGTTGCAATTCCAAATAATACCTACTGTATGCATTTGTTATGCTCCACTGTTCATTTGGGTTATGCCGAGGAAGTGAATTTTAAAAGGGTACAAAGTAGAATAGAGCTACAACATTCTCAGCATAGTATGAGATGAGCTTTCTGCTTGACATTATCCCAACACTGTTGATTTTGTCAGAGCACACATATACGTCATAGTGAATACGAGAGATGGAGAGAATAAAATATATTGTATTAATGTTGCACCAAATACATAATAACGCCTGAGGCAGGTTGCCTAGACATACATGTGCCAGTCTCTTGCCAACATCATGTTATGAGAGATAAAGAGTAAGATATATTATATTAATATTGCACCAAATTTCAAATACACGATAGGAAGCGTGATGCAGGTTTCCTATACATACACGTACCACCACTCTCTCACCTACATGATATGTTACACGATTTATATTACTCAATACAGTTATGGCAGGTTAACCAACTAACACTAACCATTAGATATTGGTCACACAATCAACAATAATACTAACACTAACAACATTTTGAGTTGAGTGTTGTATTAATCCAGCACTTTCTTCAGCTTACATAGGAATATATATCAGGTGGTTATATAGTTGATGCAGTTACATAATGGTTATAGTGTTGATGCAGTTAATTGACAGTTCTTATTATGGGACATCAAGCTAAGAACATTTTTAACAGATCACCAAATTAAATGGCTACTGCAGAAATTAATATAAATAACAAAAGCTCCAACTTTGAACTTTCTTGCTTGAGAATGGAATTTAGCCACACTGCAAAATGTAGGACAATTGTAGGAAATAAAAACAAAAGAACTTGCAAGTTTATGTAGATTGTGAGGGTTTCCTTTAGAGAGCTACAAGCCTTATAGGTTATAACGACAGAAGATCTGCTCAAGATGAACCTTATTCTTCAGGGCCCAATTTGGAGAGACTGACAGTGGGCTTGTTATCAACTATTTTGTACCATAGTCGAACCTCCTGTTGAGCCGCCATTTGATGAACATGGTCAATGTTCATGTTCAATGCAGCAGAAGTTCAAAATGTTTTGCCTAGCCAATTTTGGCTAGTCATTTTTATTTTTATGTTGAAATTACTATGCCCCATGGGGTTTTTGTAATAAAGTGTGCTAGTAGGGGTTTTGAGTGGCTCGGTCCCCTAAGACGTAAAATTTCAACTAAGGTATTCCAGGAAGTTTTTTCCCTTGTCAATTATGCTTTGCCTATAGCTGAGTATAATCGATGAGGTTTTCTCCTGCTTCCTCCAAAGATGGAATGCCCAATTTTGAATTTTGGGCCTTGGGGGGTTATTTGTAATGTCCCCTTCCAACTGATTCCCATAGGTTCGAGCGGGTACTGACAGTTAAGGAATCAACTGAAGACTGATGCCATCTACAGAAAATCTAGGGCATCAATATGTTATCACCATTAGGTCAAAGAGGGCCACCGGAGCCAAAGGCCACCGATATGCATGACATCTAAGCATTATTCAATGATGCATGCACCCATTTAAGTCTCCATGCGCATGCATGCAAGTCAACTGCAAATTAGAAGTTAAAGTGACCTAATTAGGTCAAAATTAGGGTTTTTCACAGTTGAAAGTTATAAAAGAAAGATAAAGTGAATGGAGACTTCACTTTTGATGATTATTGATTTTGGAGCTCTTGAGTAGTAGCACAGCGTGCGGCACAGCAGTTGGGGTTGGAGACGGCGTCTTCAGCTAGCGGGGTTTTGGCAATGAGATATCTGCCCTAGTCTCATCCAGGGTAAGCCATACAGGTTCACCATTTGTTCTTCCATTTATTCATAGTTATCCAGTATACAACAAAGATTGTTGTAGGGGCACGTGTGCAGCCGTAAGGGGTTTTCAGCCGGAAAGCCTAAATCATTCGCTAGGTCTTCAGATCTCAGTTTACCTTCGAAACCCAAGCACCATTCTCATCATCGATATCATACTCCAGTACCCGGTGATTATCATATCCGATCGTGCTCATCCTAAGCAGTTATCATTCATTTCGGGATCAGGGGGTGTGAGAAGCTGCACCTCTAGAACAATTCGCTAGCTTGCCTAGAGACCTCAGAATTTCCACATGTGCCAGGCAATCTCTCCGGCACGGGAAGGCTATCAGTCCTGCAAATCATCAGCTTCATCAGACACCTACTTCATTGAAAACGTCACCCTTAGCTAATTTGGGATTCGTGCTGCTGGGGTATCATCGGAAGCAGAAGATACCAGGTCATCTCCGATTCAGCTCTTGATGCATGCATATTCTCTCAGGAGCATTCCAGCCAGCTTATCAGTGGTAAGTGTTCATTCTATCCTACAAACCCTAACCCTAATTTTTGCTATAAAATAGGGAATTTTGCATGGCAGTTTGCATGCCCGACTGTTTCAGTATAATTGCATAGAATTAGAAAATATCGGGATTTGGGATATTATAGTGGTATCAGAGCTATCTTCTTGGCCAACTGTGGGCTTAAGAAATGAGAAGTAGATGAATACGGAAGATGACACTTTTGTAACCTATAGGAAAAGAAGAGGTAGGTACACAGAGGAATTCGAGGATATCCAACTAGAAGATACCAACTCAGACATGGACCCAACAGGTATACACTCTGACAGGGGAAAATGAACAAGAGAAGATCAGGACAGGATGGAGTTTCGCAACCTAGTATCTGCATTACAAGACTTAGCCAAAGGGCAAAAGGATGTACTTAATGCAATCAACAAATTATCGGCCAAAACTAGAACCAGGTAACAACAGTACACCTCCTTCATCGGTAGATAGAGGGTCTACAAGTAGCAGTGGGAAGGTTGCATACACCAATATACATAATACACCCCACATATATACTAGACCTTCCAACAAGCCTACTATGTCTCACTTCTTGGCAGATGCAGTAGGAGGTCCAGTCATGCAGGTAGAGCCTAGTGAACCCTTTGAGACTTACTTACAGGAATACAGGGACTTAGGAGATGAATTCCATTTAGCCATGGCTTTCTCAGATTTTTGCAACATGAAAAGCAGGAACAGGCCAAGAGGGTTCGATAGAGCACTCAATCAGAATTTTGAGTTGCAACGCACATTGGGGAGACTGACTATCCCCAAATTTGATGGGACATCCAGTTGTTTAGCCAGGATTTGGGTATAGAAGTTAGACACCTACTTCCAACTTAACCCCATGACAGAGACAGATGCAATCAAGTTGGCTACTTTACATTTAGATGGGGAAGCACATGAGTGGTGGTACCAGGGACTGGTGACATTGGGTCACAACACTATTACTTCCTACATTGACTTCACTCAATGGCTCATGGAGCGCTTTCATAAGAAGGACCCAGAGATTCATTTCAAGAATCTTGCGTAGCTCAAGCAGACAGGCAGTGCTGAGACATTTATATCCGAATTCCAGAGAATTCAGTTATGGTATCTGACATATCAGAGAGTTGGTTGATTATGCCATTTACGGAGGCACTATCTGAGCCACTCCGCGGATGGGTGAAGGCCTATAGGCCAATTACTTTGCAAGATGCTATCAGTAGGACTCTGGACCTACAAGATTCTGTACCAAAGAACAAGCAGCCACAAAAAACTACCAGTCTCCTGGAAAACAAGGAAAAACCTACCCTCTTCCAGAAAATAGGGAAAGGATAATCCCACAGAGGGAATGGTCGAATGAGGACACACGACGAGACTTGAGAAGGAAGAACTTATGTTTTGCTTGCAAAGAACCTTGGGTACCAGGCCACAGATGTATGGGTAAAGGGAAAGTACACCTCATTGAGGTACTTCCAGATAGCAGTGAGGAAGACGAGTCGGAGCAGAAACTGAATGGAGAACTACATAGTACAGAATTGGAACAATTGCCATAGAGAGCCACTATTGCTACCCTCACAGGAGTCCCCACCTTCCATACTATCAGGATCAGGGGAAGTATCCGAGGACAACGTGCCATTGCTTTGATTGATGGTGGGGCCACCCACAACTTTATAGATGCCTCTTGGGTAGAGAGGAAAAGATTTCCCACAGAGAACTTTGAGGGCTTTACCGTTGTCATGGCTGGCAATCACATGATGAAATGCACACAGAGGATACCTCAGTTACAGGTACAGCTTGGGAATTATACATTGGTAGACGACTTTTATGTGGTAGATGTGCCAGACACCAAACAATGGCTGTACTCAATTAGGAAATACTCAACCAACTACTAAACATTAGAGATGGAGTTTCTGGCACCAGATGGGAAGAGGGTAGTCCTAAGGGGAATGCCCAATGAAGCTTCAGGGTCAGCCATAGCAAAGGGGATGACCACCATATTCAGGTATGAGGACAAGACTCGCACAAGGAAATGGCCAGCTCCAACACATAAGAAGTCAAGGAAGGAACAGTGGTGTGCGAAGGGCTTTCTGGGTAGACCTCCAGAAAAAGGTAGGATGAGTCCTAGGGGATTTGGACAAGGAGCCAAAACTAGCATGTTCGATCCTCACCGTTATCCCAGACGATACAAGGAGGGAATATAGAGCAGGGGTGAAAGGAAACACCAATTCGAAGGAAAAGAAGGGCCACCCAACAACGGAATAAACTGGTTGATTAAAATGGACACGAAGAGACAGGGACAAATGATTTGGTATATCGGTCGAAGATTGCTTGAGGACAAGCAATTTCAAGAGGGGAGAACTGTAATTGCTTGAGGACAAGCAATTTCAAGAGGGGAGGACTGTAATGTCCCCTTCCAACTAAACCACCCTGAGAACACCGTTAACCTATCTAATTCCCATAGGTTCGAGCGGGTACTGATAGTTAGGGAATCAATTGAAGACTGATGCCATCTACAGAAAATCTAGGGCATCAATATGTTATCACCAGTAGGTCAAAGAGGGCCACCGGAGCCAAAGGCCACCGACATGCATGACATCTAAGCATTATTTAATGATGCATGCACCCATTTAAGTCTCCATGCGCATGCATGCAAGTCAACTGCAAATTAGAAGTTAAAGTGACCTAATTAGGTCAAAATTAGGGTTTTCGCAGTTAAAAGTTATAAAAGAAAGATAAAGTGAATGGAGACTTCAGTTTTGATGATTATTGATTTTGGAGCTCTTGAGTAGCAGCATAGCGTGCGGAACAGCGGTTGGGGTTGGAGATGGTGTCTTCAGCTAGCGGGGTTTCGGCAGGGAGATATCTGCCTTAGTCTCATCCAGGGTATAAGCCATACAGGTTCGCCATTTGTTCTTCCATTTATTCATAGTTATCCAGTATACAGCAGAGATTGTTGCAGGGGAACGTGTGCAGCCGTAAGGGGTTTTCAGTCGGAAAGCCTAAATCATTCGCCGGGTCTTCAGATCTCAGTTTACCTTGGAAACCCAGGCACCATTTTCATCATCGGTATCATACTCCAGTACCCGGTGATTATCATATCCGATTGTGCTCATCCTGAGCAGTTATCATTCATTTGGGGATTAGGAGGGCGTGAGCAACTACACCTCTAGAACAATTCGCTAGCCTGCCTAGAGACCTTAGAATTTCCGCATGTGCTAGGCAGTCTCTCCGGCACGGGAAGGCTATCAGTCCTGCAAATCATCAGCTTCATCGGGCACCTCCTTCACTGAAAACGTCACCCTTAGCTGATTTGGGGTTTGTGCTACTGGGGTATCACCGGAAGCAGAAGATACCAGGTCATCTCCGATTCAGCTCTTGATGCATGCATATTCTCTCAGGTTCATTCCAGCCAGCTTATCAGTGGTAAGTGTTCATTCTATCCTACAAACCCTAACCCTAATTTTTGCTATAAAATAGGGAATTTTGCAGGGCAGTTTGTATGCCCGGCTGTTTCAGTATAATTGCATAGAATTAGAAAATATCAGGATTTGGGATATTACATTATTAGAGTCCAACTAGTAAATATGAACCTACTAGACACTATTGGTATGTTCTATGGTAATTTCCTAAGCCTCGAGATACATTAAAAAATGTCCGAAATTATTTTTCCCGGACGCGTGGTGATTTTATTTTTTGATTTTTTGATTTTAGGGAATTAATTAAAATTTTCAATTAATTAAACCATTTTGACCATGGTTTAATTGAAAATTTTCAATTTGTAATAATTAAGTGGTCCGAGGGGTGTTTTTGGCAATTAAACACTTATTTTCTAAGCCAAAACATTCATTTAGCCCCTAGACACACTTATCCTAAGTTTCAGATTATTATTTGGCCTTATAATTAATATTTTCTCGAAAAACCCAAAAAATGAGAAATATTAATTAAAATAATAAAAAATAATAAATTGGAAAAAATCAAAATATCTAAAAAAAATGCCAAATTGAATAAAATAAAGAGCTAATTAGCTCGACACAGAGCATTTATGATGATTCCAATCAACATCGGTCAGTTTCAGATCAAGTATCGGAGTGTAGCAGTTGAACTATCAATTAGAAATTTGCCCTCTTTGGTCAAATTCGTTTTTGGTTGAAATGTGGGTTATCTATTGGCTGGGTGATCATTACGAGGGAGGATGATCCACCTCACCCCCCCTCATTACTCCAACACTCAGTTATAGCTCAGTTACAACTCAGTTCAACTCCGAATCAATTGCCAGAGCTTCATTCAATCAAGGAAATCACCGTAGTTTGCTCCGGTGTTACTCTTAGTCCGGATTTAGGGCTTTGAGCCCTATCTTTCTTTTCTTTTTGTATATATAGAGGTGCTTTGCTCTCTCTTATTCATGGAGAATTTGTGCAAGTACACTTTGGAGAAATTTGTAATATCTTTTGAATTTGAATAAAGCATGAAGACTTTGGAGGTCCATGTGGGAGTTCTTTGTATGCTATGCTTCATCTTGTTTAAGGTGATACCATTCTTAGCTCATCTCTTTTGATTCTTAAGTATATGATCTTGTGATTAGAAAGCTAACAATCTAGCACAATATTATTTGATCTATGCTTTTCTCTTGAGTTTTGTGGCTTTTAGGTATTATCCCAGGTGCAAGAGCTTTTGCTTGGTTTATACATTCATCCTACAAGTTCCCAAAGGAGGCTTCTACTTTAAGAAATCGAGAAACGAAGGGCTTGCTTGCCTCATCCATCAAACAAACTACTTCAAAAATCTCTTGGTTACATCGGTTACTACAAAGTGGATCTATTACACTCATAGGTTTTATCTTTTGATTTGCTTTCAAAATAGTGGAATATTCTCAACTCCTTCACATCTCTAGATCTTGCATTATGATTGGCTAAGTAGATCAAAGTTTCACACTTTGATCTACTTGCTTGGGTTTAGATCTACTATTTTCAATCTTAAATTTTTACTAGATCTAAGATCCCAGCTTCATTACAAACTTGTAAATCCATCATTCTTTTTGCCAAACTTTTGTCTTCAGAAGTACCTTGGGATTTGTTCCCAATTGCCGCATTGTTTTGCGTGTCACTTCTCTTTCCCCACTATCTCTTGCGTATTTTCAGCTAGCCGGAAATTTCAAGACTAGTGCTTAAAAGTCAAAATTTTGACTTTTTTTTTGCCTTGGAAAACATGCACGAGTTTTTTCGAAAAACGTGCAAAATTTCCACTTTTAGGCTTGCTGGGTTTTCTATGTTTTTTCATTTATTTTCAATTTTGGAAATTCATTTAAAAATCATAAATTTTTCGAAAATTTTCCAAAAAATTATTTTTTCAAGTTTTGTACCTTTTCTCGAAAAACGTGCAAATTTAAGCTTGATGTTTTTTGCTGATTTTTTGATATTTTTTTGCTATTTTTCAATTTTGGAAATTAGCCTAAAAATTAGAAAATTTTCGAAATTTTTTCAAAATTTTTAATTTTTTCAAAATTTTTAATTTTTTCAAAATTTTTAATTTTTTAATTTTTTCATCATTTTCTCGAAAAGTGTGCCATTTCAAGCTTGCTGATTTTTGACTGAATTTTTGCAATTTTCTGCTATTTTCCAGCTCTGGAAATTAGCCTAAAATATTTAAAAAATCTTTAAAATTTTATTTCTCAAAAATTTCAAGTTATTTCATTGAAAAATGCGCATTTTGCGTCATAGAAGGCAAGCTTTTCCTCTCATTTCCAAGGTGTTGCCGCCTAATTCACACTTTAAGACGCAGGAAAGTCACAACCTGCTATGTGTGTCCTTGGGGGCAAGCGAAAGCTGGGGACCACTGTCACCACAGTCTACAGCTCCTCCGTTTGGGCAAGATCCCAACAGAGCCAAGGGGGGTAGTCCCTATGGAAAGACTATGTTCCAGGTTTATTAATTAATTGAAGATTAATTAAAGGGATCTTTTTATTAAGATTACAAAATTATAAGACTAGTGCCTATATTAAATGGAGTCAAAAGATACAATGTGTCTTTATAAAAAGGAAATGTTAATCTACGATTAAACTATAGGTTCAATGTTTAATAAAGAAATATAAGGATAAACAATATGATTATAAACAGCAATGAAATAAAACAATTGTATGGACAAATGAAATAAACTTGCGAAATGGCAGAAAATCGTTATGAATACAGATTACTAAACCAACAGTAAATGTAAAGTGTGAAAAAAGATTTAAACAGTTAACATCCACCACATGCTCATTTACGGAATCGAAAATAAATAAATGTGCTGAGAAATAAAATGCTGGAAGTAAAATTGTAGTATTGTATTGTAGTAAAAGAATGCTTGAAATAAATGTATTGTAGTGCTTGCAGTAAGACGAAGTGAAAACGATTGTAGTAAAAGTAGTAATCCGTGTTTGTAGGGCGTTTTGCAATGCTTCTTGGTTAATTTTAATAAATTTTAATTAGAGTTGTTCTTCTTGAAGTTAGTTTTAGATCCGGTGGTGTGACTACCCCGATCTAGTTCTTCTCAAACTGAAGATGGAATGCTGTTGCGCTCAACAGGTGGGAGCAAGCCCACCCCTAGCTCACAGGTCAAACCCCAATGGCCCGGTGCTCACAAGGAGGACGTCAAAGCGCCTAGAGACTGTCCCCAGCCTGCTACCCCTTGCAGCTTCCGAGTCACCGTTTTTAATCAGCTTAAAAATCTCTAGATGGATGCCTATTAAACTAGGACTTCCTCTTCCCTGGTCGTATCTCGGAGTACCCCGGAGGGTGATAACCGAGTAGAGGAGCAGGATGTTGGAAGTTTTTGTTGGTAAATTTTAAAAGTAAATTTTAATATTTGATGGTTAATATGCAAGGTTTATTTTAAAAATGACGAATAAGAACTTGGGAAATAAATTGTTTGATTATAGATTGTAGTACAAGAAAATGAAAGTTAATCTAATTACCTAAGCCCCCACTTACCCTGTTTTTCATATCCAGCTTGAATTCCCTAAAGGGAGATGACA
>LPNX010121838.1:51126-67800 GCA_001517045.1 Pseudotsuga menziesii
ATTTCATTCACCGCAGATGCGGATCAATTGATACCACAAGTATTCGAGACAGAGCTATTTTTGCATAGAGCTCACAGACTGACTGGAAACTGAGTTTCCAGCCACCTAAATAATACTAAAATAGCAGAAATAACAAGTTAAATTAATATATATAAGGTTAGGGCTTTAAAACAAGGTTTACATTCACTAAACAGTGAATATAACCCTGTTTAAAACAGGCTGAAAGTAGATGGCCGAATTTAAATTGTTGCCGGAATGAAGTTTTTTGAAGGGATTTCCTTGCTTGAATAACCTGCAATACAAACTATGCCTGCAAAAAATTGTACTTCTAGAGATGAACACGTAATACTTCCTGCAAAACACTTTGTAAGAAATATCAGATCATTCACAAAAAAGAATAAAAATACTTCTATTCTTTAATCTCTCCACAAAACACTTTGTGGAGAGCTAACTAGAAAAACACAACAAATGCAAACAAAATAAATACCAGGTCACCTCAATACATGTAGATCATGAAAAGCTGAATCATAGTATTCCTCCAAAGAATTTTATTAAAACAGCCCGGCTTGGGCAAATCTTCAATACAATGTAGCAAAAATATGAGAGAAGAAGAATTTTCCGGCAGCATAACAATAGCATAAGAGATGGATTCTAATGAGGGAGTGAGACCCTCATTATATAGTTGAGGCAAACCCCCAACCCTTTGAAGCTCAATGGTTGAGATTAGATCTAGATCTAGGGTTTAATCTCCACCTCTAGATCTAGGTATTTGACATTCTATTTTCTCAATTAATCCACACCCTTGGATTAATTTTTAATCAACGGCCATAATGTTTAATCCATGTCTCAAATAATATTAGCCTTTGGATTTAAAACATAGACTAAATTTCCACCATTAGATTAGCTTTTATGTAAATGGAAAAATCATGGGCCCCTTTGTCTCAATTTTTAATTTTTTTATTGTTTTTATTTTTATTTTTTGATTTTCTATTCTTTTATTTTAATTTTAAAATTTTATTATTTTATAATCTTTTATTTTCAAGTTTTAATCTTATATTCTTTATTTTTTATCTTTTTATTTTTAATGTTTTATTTTTTAATTTTTAACTTTTAATCTTTAATTTTTTAATCTTTTTATTTTATTAAGACAAAAGGGACGCCCCACTTAGGAGATCTTCAGACATTTATTTTGACCATGGGGGGTTTATTTAAATGAAATTTTGGCTATGCTTAGCCATCCCCCAAACTTAATTACCATGGCCTTATTTGATTTTCTCCTTCAAAATCAAATAATTTAAATTTTTGACTTAGGGAAATTAATTAATTCCCTAGGAAAAATAGACCTTGCTTAGACAAAAATGGTCTATCTCCTCAACCACTCATCAGAATGACATGGGACTCGAAGCAGTGGCTTAGGGGGTTTCATAGCAATTAACTTTGCATTCATAGTCCCTATTACAAAATGCCATGCTTGAACAATTACATTATTACATCGCAAACTAAGTTAATTAATCACCAAGGGGTGAAATTAATTAACAAGGAAAAATTTAATAAAAATACAACAACATTACGAAACTTCGCAAGACTCTAGGCAAACGCCTAGCATGGTCATGAATCACTTTGAAGCCTTAGCCACCTCATGGAATTGACTAGTAGAACGCCCGTCACCACTTTGGAGGATTTTGAGTGAAAACCAAACCGATTAAACTCGTTTACGCAACAAGATCAATTGGAAAGGGAAAAACACTCGATGAGGGGACTTCCCTAACAACCCGTTCCATGGTGTGGCATCCGTGTCATATGACCCATACTTAGCACATAAAATTACATTAATTTTCCCACGCAGGGGAGCGGACATTTCGTTTTACAAAGGGGCAATAGCCCTGCAGAAATGAAAAATTCTCAGATTTTTCTAAGGTACAATTATGTACATCCTCATGTACATGGAGTTGCCACCTAGTCGAAATAGGTGGGCAACACAAGGTCCGATTTTTGGTCTTGGTTTCCTGTTTTGGGCCTTTATTTATCTCATTAGGCACTTGTCATTTGATTCACTTTCATCTTTCGGGGAAATAAGTTAAATTTGGTTTCCTAACACTCTTACTAGCTGCAGTTTAGAGCTCTTACTTACAGGTGAACGAAGAGCAAAATCAAGGAAAGAACCATACTGAGAAGAGGATCCAAACTCAAAAAATCATTCTCTTTTGTACAAGTCATAATAAGGCTTCATGGCTCGCATTCTGAGTACATGGTGGTCTTTTTCAGACGTAGAATGATTAATAGGATGGCTTAGTTATTTTGCATGGCTAGTTATTTACCACATGCTGGCTACTAAGGCCAGACTTGTGATGAGTGGCTTCACAGATGATAACAACTTCATTTGCTCCAGTGCTGAGTCACTCAAACACATCATATGAGTTCTAGTTTGCTTGCTAGTGTTGGAAATAGGTACACCAGAAGTTTGCATACATGTTTAAGGGTTCCATTCATTTGAGAGCAGGTCTACTTGGGGATTTCAACTCACTCATCCTCACACCTTATGATGGCATGTGGTACTGCACTCACTGTATTAAGGTTGCTGCTATCTTTTGTCATTGGAAATTGCACTGTAAGTGTGTATTTGAGGGTTCTAGTAGTACCGTTTCTACATTTCCGAGGCTGTGGATGGATGAGGTATGTTCTCAAGCCAAGACCAAGGATTTTTGCTTATTAGAGATGCCAAAAATGCTTGGGGTAACTGCACACACACCATTGCGATTGTAAATTCTTCTGTATACTTGTATATGTTATTATTAGGCTGTAAATATTATTTTCTGAGTAATATTAGTATTTATGGAAAAAAATAAAAGTTAGATAAGACTGAAATTTTCACTTTTTGAAGTTGCATAATACACTCTCATCGCTTGTATTCTGTGCTTCATCTGAGGTATCCAGTATCCTTGGTCCTAAATGCTCACTGGATATCCAAGGATTTGAAGCATAGATGGATTCGTTGGTTGCAGTGTCTGGTCATATAGGCCTTATAAGTTGAGAGTTTTTGCATGGATGGTGATTTATCAGGGGGCTCCGTCCAAGGCAGGGCTGGCCAAGTGCAGGTTTTTTGATGGCCTCTGTCCTATTTGTCAGTGTTCCGAGACAGTGAAGCACATATTTTGGGAGATGTTACTGACTAAGTTGTACTTTGTAGGATTTTAAGTTAGCCGGAAGAGATTGAACAAGTATACTTGTTCATATCCAGAAGTTCAAGAGTCCATCAGACCTTCCACGATCCTTTCTTTTTTATTTTTCACATGTTCATACCCTGTAGGGATATTGTAATAAATGTCGTAGCATGATGAATTTTTGTAAAGGACTTGGCCTCTTAGGACTTAGACATCAATTCGAGTATTCCAAGGTGTTTTTTCCTTGTTAATTATAGGTTGTTGAACAAATGACTTATAATTTTTGAGTTTTTCACCTGCTCCTCCAAAGCTGGAATGGTCATCTTGGTGATTAGGCCTTAGGAGGTTATTAAAGTCCATGTGTCAGTGTATTATAGCATGCTAGACATTATTTTAGAGTGATATGAACATGTGCTAGGTCCCCATAGGTTTATTTTTGTTTTCCACAAAAATATTTTTCGGTAAAAACGATGATTTTTTTAATGTTTCAAGTAAAAATTTGTTAAATGTTATAAAAGTGTGGCTAGCAGGCCAATTTTTCCATGGGGGTGCTTGTTTTCTAACTCAGAGCACCCACTATACCCCAAAACCCACTTTCGAGAGTATTTGAGTGATTATTTATCATTTAAATCAAAATTCTCTCGTAAAAGGCCAAAAAAGACATTTTAATTGGCCAAAAAAGACATAATAAAGGAAAAAGACCAAATCCCATTGATTGAGGGAGCATGTTTGGCATGTGGTAGTTAACTGGCAATCAAATTGGGTTGTCTGGGCATCAAATTAAGTGGATCCCAGTCAAATCAAGCAAGGGCAAGCCATCTCAAGATATGAGGGGCGCATCTCTCCAAGAGAGGGCGCATGCTTTGAGGTGGCGTCTTCTCCTTTGATGGAGATGTTATTGCATATCTCTTAGTTGGAGCTACCATGATGCATCAAACAATATTTTTCTTCCTGTCAGTCCCAGTCCCAGTCCCAGATGTGTTGAGCATATTTTTCCTGACATCATCGATGGTATAGTTAGTCAGAGCCATTTCTTTCGATTAGCATGAGTATCCAATGACAGGACTTAGCCTTGGATGGTCCTTTGAGATGGACTTGTTGTAGCCATGGTTCACTTGGCAAATCAGTCAACTGGTATATTCCTTTACCCGTGCAGTTGGAGTTGGAGACAAGGATATGGCTGGACCGTGCAGTTGGAGTTGGAGACAAGGATATGGTTGGACAAGTATACATGTGTATTTGGGTGCTACTAATTTGTCTTGCTCATCTTATTAGCTTTAACTTGACATTGTAACTCATATTGGTGATTTTTGTGTTACATTGCACTCATAGACTTGTTATAGTAAGTGGATATATGATCTTGAATGTTAAGACCTTTTTATATGCTCACTAGTATTGCCTACCTTATGCAGACTTAGTCTTATCTTGTTGTTTGGGCACCATCTTTCACTTTCTCCATCCATCGGTTTCTTTCATATTTGAATTTGATCCTTTGACTTGAACCTTGACTTGTGAGATTGAAGACATTCCCCTCCACTTGGACCTCTATGCATGATGAACTCCATGTTTTACTTGTGTCTCGACTATGGAGTGATTGGGCTCTTTCCTTTAGTCCTCCAACCAAGCACTCCCTAAATTTTGCTAAAGTGAAATGCATCAAAATGCATAAGTGCTATATCTAAAGGATGCAAGGCCATCTGCGATTAGTTGTGTTTTTAAACACTTGGCCTAAATAAAATGAAAGTAAATAAATTAGTTAGTGGCCAAGGGATGAGCACTAATCCTTTGTATGATGTAAGACCATTTTCCCCTACAGGGCAACAAGGTGGAAACTCCGTTAGGGCTATGGATGCTCGCTGGCAGCAGAGCTAGGCCGAGTCATTATCTGGGGTCTGCATGGCTATCCATGGCTCTTGCCCTTGGAGGTTGTCTAGTAGGTTGTGAAATGTGAAATGCTTTGAAAGTTAAATCAATTGAATTATGAAAAGGATACTTGTTAGATTCTACTGGAAGCATGCCCAACTATAGAGACCCATACGTGAGACACCCACTTTCCCTATTGTCTTTTGTCCTACATATGTGTAAGTGGGTTCCCTTTTTCCCTTATTGTCTAAAAGATCACTATGTCGAGGTTAATAAGTCAAAACCCCTTATCCCAACCTTGTTTCATTCACCTCACCCATCATTAGCAATTTGACTAAGTTTGTAAGTGAACATGTATAAATGACTTCATGAAAGATCATTTATTTACTCTAGCGCAAGTCTTATTTTTTGTTGGATTATTTGATATATCATCATTATCATGTTGCTATTGTTATAGTTGGTTAATTATATGAATAAGAGAGTTATCTTTCATCTCTTATGCACATTGGATTGATCAAATTGAGTTCAGGCATTGATATTTCTTATTTTGACTTGGTCAAACTTAGTTTTACTTGGTCAACACAAGTCCAGGGATGGATATGGTTACAATTGTTCTATTGTCATGTTTTGATGCCTTTGGAGGCCATTTAGATCATTCCAGTGCTCCAGAAATGCAAAAATTGGTTCAATATAGTGATTGGGTGAATTTTTAATGAAATGAACCAATTTTTGTCAAATTTTGAAAAATTTATTTGAGGGCCTTGTTATCACGGATCTTGTAGTTGCCCCGATAGATGAATCCAATACTGGATGGTAGAGGGGACAAGCAACCAAAGCCACGACTTACGAAAACCCTAACCCCCAAAAGATGGATGGTTGTCACGTCGGTTAGGGATTCCTTCACTTTATGTGACTGAATTCTCGAGTGACAAAGCGGGAGATTCGATGTTATCCTGAAAGGACAAACTTACAACCAATCACCAGATCAAGCCCAAAGTGAATACATAAGGGGAGAGCTGGAAACCGTAGATTTAAGGGATAAGCCACAATTTAAGGAAATGTTACTTGAATCTATCAGTTTAGTGATTTAAGGGACAAGCCACAATTTATTCGAGTACGTGTGTTTAAGTATTATTGAAATGTTACTTGAATCTATTAGCTCAATGACTTAAAGAGTTTAAAATAGATCTAGGGTTGGTGTGTTTTTTCAAATGATTAGACCTGAGACCCTGGGGGGATTTAATCAGAAATATGGAAAATACCCATGATGAGGTCAATATAATGAAATTAGGCCTTCAACACACCTACTTTGAGTAAAAGGATTCGACAATAAAAATACCCAAGTGAAACCGAAGCAAAACAGAGGGAAATTGGCTAGCAAGCCAAACATGGGCACTTTCTCCTAGACTGAAACCAGTGCCTGGAGATGGGCAGAGGAGTCCAAGCTTGATGTTTTTGAGGGAGAGGATGTTTTTCGGTATGCCAAACAAAACTCATATCGTCAAATTTGCCAATTCCCGGTGCAAATTCCTGTGAGATGTACCTGGATCTTGCAGATGACCTCATAAATGATGAAGAATGCTGCTTTCTTAATCAAATGAACTTCCTTGGAGAAAATATTGATGTTGTTATGCTTCAGCCAATCTCCCAAGCGCCCTCTTCAACCTGCCCGATCAGAGAACAATCAAAAGATCAGACAAACGAACAGGGTCTATAGAATACAAAAAGGACAAGAAGTAAAAATTCATTTAGAAAGAGATACTCCTTGAACCGAACACCCCAAGAGCCGGGCAAATGGCAAGTTGCCCCCCATAGATGCACCCTCTCTCTCCTAGCGCGCCTCCTTTCCTACAGATGAAGTGGGTAAAGGAAAAATGCAAGATATCTCCCGAAACAAGATTAGTATAGAAGAGCAACAATGTCAATCATTAGATCATCAAATCATTCAGAAGATACACAGAGAGTAATCCCAGACAAATCTTCTTTATTCAAATTCCGGTGCCAAAGCTCATCTATACAATGGGCGTGGTCACCTCTCTTAAATAGTTTTAGAGAGACGTAAACCCTAACTCACTTTTACATCCAATGGTTGAGATTAAAACATCATTAACGGTGGAGATTAACAATACATAGATCAATACATGGATCAAGTGACTAAGTCAACAAGGGGGGCACACTTTGCTCAAGGACACCTATCCTAGGTGAAAGTCACAATATAACATAAGATGTGACATGAAAATACATAGGAGGGGGTCACTAGGGGCTTAATTCACTCTAGGCCCCTTTACAACTTCATATTACATAATACATGATATAACAATGAAATACACCATTAGCCAAGTTGAGGGGGCGCCCCTTGGGAGGCTTTCCTCACTGGCTGAGCCAAGATAAAAATAATCTGGACATTTGCTGACTGAAAACTGCTGGAGGACTGTTCAGTATGCTGAGAGTCTGAGACACATCAACTGCCAAAATTCCACGCCATTTCCTTGACCAAATTGGTCAAATTGTTTTTTTCAGTGAAATTCCTAGTTTATTTTTTGATGGTACAACCTCTGGAAACTGATAAAACCACTATAACTCTATCCAGGATGGAAACTAGGGCAAAGTGACTTCTCTGGATAATCTGGAGACATAGAAGAATGGTATAAGTGACTACTCATACCTCCTAGAACATTGCTATGCTCTAGGAGAACCAAAAATATTGCCATCTGTAATAAAATTTGATCATTTGGCCAATAATTAAGTGATAATAATCACTTATTAGGAGAACTGGGGCCAAACTCTCAAAACTGAAACCGCAGTATTGGTCCTGGGCATGTCTGGAACAAATATAGATCATGTTGTTTTCTGAGTCACTGCCTTGGGAACCGTGCTTGACTTGGTCAACTGGGTTGACTAGGTCAAAGTACCCAAACTCAAGATTAACGGACTCCATGGAGGTTTCTTAAGTATCAATTCTCAGGGGTGCTTCAAGGCAATGTTCATAGACGATTTGTTTTATTTGTTGATTGGTGCATTTGGTTTCACCTTGGACTTGCAGGTCTTTGGCATTGCTTGAGGATCAAAACTTTATTTATTTTGAGGAAGATTATGTGTAAGGAAGTTTTTGCTCGATGTTAGAGCATTGTCTTCCTTTTGTTCTATGTGGTGGGATGAAGTTCACCATGAACTTTTGGCAAAAGGGTTTTGTTACCCCCTCACATGTAAAGGGTGACTCTATCATCATTCCCCTATGTGATCTTCCGTCACATCCAACAATCAATTCCACAGATGAGATAAATGGTTTTCCCATAGACACTTTATAGAGACACTTCCAACTAGCTTAGAGATTCTTCTAGTCTACTCAACTTACCTTACCACTTGACAAAAATAGATGAGAACATCCAGTTGGTATCTTGGTACTAGTGTTATGACATAGTGTTATGGTAAAATACTTTCTTATGTGTGGACATAACATTAGGAGTTCAAAAGTGTTACTATATACTGGCTCATGCATCATCAATATTGTTTCGGTAACTTAGGGGCTTCATGGCGTGGTTGTAATTCTTCTTTCCTCAATCGGATTAAGTGTGTTGACACCTTATTCGCACCTTGGGTTACATGGCAGAAATCTTCAAGCCATTCGGTGTGATCTTGGGGGCAAGCTCGAGTAGTGCTATCACCTGATACTCATCTCCTCTATCTAGGCCAACTCCTAGCGAAGCCAAGGGGGGTGGTCCCTATGAAAATAAATCTAAGGTTTCTATTCCAAAACAAAACAAAGTATCTAGGATTTAATATGAGATCATTCAAATTATTACCCACAAGTTACTGCAAATAAATTGTACCAATAGAATAGAAAATATACACACCATTCAACGACATTTGCATAATTAACTTAAGCATAAAACAATAATGAAGACTAGTGCTAGTGCGGATGGAGTTCTTGTGTTTATGGGGTTGCTAGTGTGGTCTCAGTGAAAGTATTGTAGTGTCTCATTGGTAAATTTTAAGATTTATTAATGCGTGGATTAAGGAGTGGGTAAATTTGGGGTTTGGCTCAACAAGTCAAGTTCCCTTGAATTGAGCGCTAGAGCGGTTTTACCAAGTGTCCAATGAGGCAATGTATAACCTGCTTGGAGTAGCCCCCTAACTTTGTGATAGTCACCCTCTACGAGCTTCTGAATTCTCAAGAAAATTACTTGTGTGGATTTTTCTGATTTTCCTATTAATCTAGTCACCAAACTTCCTTTCTGAAGCAGCCAAACTGATAAGACAAAACTGCAGTAGCTCAGAGCATACGAGAAGCAGGGCCTTGGTTTATTTTATAAAAACTAAATGCGATCTTTATTAGCAAACCATTCACGGCTTAGAATCTCTTTCCCCGTTTCAAGATACTTGGGAGAGCACAGCCGAGTTAATTTTAAACTGCTAAAAGAAATAACCAAAAAAGAAAATGTTTTTTAATTACCTACCATGAATCTCTTTCCCCTTTCGAGTAACTCAAGAATTCGTGGGGTTAGTATTTCTTTTCTTAAAAAAGTAAAGTAAAATAAATAACTATTAAAAGAAAGAAATAAACTAAAGTAAGAAAGAAAATCGAAACATAAAAACAACACACCGGGATGGGGAGTGGGCTCTTAGGAGCCTACTCAAAAGTTTATTAACTTATTACAATTTCTTGGAGAAATGCACTTTGATCCTTATAATTTGTATCCAAAATATTACAACTTGATAGAAAAAAGAGTTTTGGTGAGAAGGGGGACTCCGTTGAGCTCTTAATGGTCCATTTTCTCGCAAAACGACCAGAGTTTCCTTCTCTTTTTTGTTAAACTTGCAAAAATTGTTAAGATACCATATGCTAAGCTAGATTATCAACATTCAATTTCAATTTCATAACAAAACATATAGACAGGATCACTGAAAGAAACAGTATCACAAGATCAACACAGATTTACCCTGAGAAAACCCTAATGGGAAAAACCGAGAAAAAGCTTCCTCAATATAGATGATCAAAAGATAAAAGATAAAACCCCAGATTGATTCTTTTCCTCCTTGTAGCTACAACTATCTCTCTCTCTCTCTTATGCGCTACACAAGTGAGTGTGTGTGTGTAGAAATGAGGAGAGCCTCACTTCTATTTATATTCTTCCGTTCACTAGATTTTTCACTCAACAAGTCAGCCCCACTAAAATTGACTGGGCCGACTTATCTAGGAGGACTCTAACAACTTAATATTATATTAACTAGGGTGCTAATGACCCGACTTACAACGAAGGGAATTTCCTCATGACTCTTAGTGATTCTCCCGATAGGAACATCGGGGTATAATGGAATACAAATGATTCTCCCGATAGGAACATCGGGGATAATAAGTAAATACACTTCAAAGTTACAATAATTCAACATTCCCCTTAATGAGAGGGGTATTCTACAACGACATCAGCAACAGTAGCAGGAGAAGGAGAGAGAGCATCTTCAACATCATCAGGGTGATACATCTATAGATCATTGGAAGCTTTTTCAACATCTTTGACATATAGTCTTCATCTTCAAATTCAGTAGTAGCAACATCATTGTCAGCATTTTAGTCTTCATCAATCAACAGCATCATCATCAAAAATACTTTGACCTTTTGATCATCATCATCATCATCAGCAATTATCTAAGCAACATCATCATCGTCATCATACTCTGATCTTTCGATCAACAACATCGTCATCATACTCTGATCTTTCGATCAACAACATCGTCATCGTCATCGTACTCTGATCTTTCAATCAGTAACATCATCATCATCAGCCAAAAACCTGCAATTCACAGTACGAAGACAAAAGTCTATGGATCACTTTTAGGACTTACGTCCAAGGATGATACAATCCTACCACATTCGCGACGACCGAAGTCACCGGATACAATTACGGGATAATCACTCCCTATCACTTTAGGACTAAGTCCAAGGATGATGCAATCCTACCACATTCACGAGGACCGAAGCCCCCAGATACAGTTTAGGACAAATGTCCAGGGATGATACAACCCCACCACATTCACGAGGATCGAAGCCACCGGATACAGTTTAGGACAAATGTCCAGGGATGATACAACCCCACCACATTCATGAGGACCGAAGCCACCGGATACAGTTTAGGACAAATGTCCAGGGATGATACAACCCCACCACATTCACGAGGATCGAAGCCACCAGATACAGTTTAGGACAACTGTCCAGGGATGATACAACCCCACCACATTCACAAGGACCGAAGTCACCGGATACAATTTAGGACAAATGTCCAGGGATGATGCAACCCCACTACATTCTCGAGGACCGAAGTCGCCGGATCACTTTAGAACAAATGTTCAGGGATGATACAATCCTTCTTCTTTCTCGGAGACATAAGTCTACGGATCACTTTAGGACAAATGTCCAGGGGTGATACACTCCCACTGCAACATCACTGCTCCCCCTTTTGGGAAAGGTCTTTCCGAACAACACCAAGCTTGTCTCGAAAGTATTCGAATTTTACTCGAGACAAAGGCTTCGTCAACACATCAGCAACTTGTTCATCGGTACTCACATACTGGAGCTTTATGGCTCCCTTCTGTATCATATCTCAGATGTAGAAATATCGGATTTCTATGTGCTTCAATCTGTCATGAAACACTGGGTTCTCCGTCATCTTTATACAACTCTGGTTATCACATAGAATCACGATGGTATCCAACTCTAGGTTGAATAGACCTGACATCAGCTTCCGAAGCCATATGGCTTCACAACTAGCAGAGCAAGCTGTTATATATTCTGCTTCAGCCGTGCTAAGAGTAACATTGGACTGTTTCCTGCTAAACCATGAAATCATAGTAGACCCTAGGCTATAACCTCCACCTGATGTGCTTCTTCTGTTTGAGATTCTTCCAGCCCAATCTGCATATGTATAGCCATACAATCAGTAATCATGGTTTCCATCATAGTATAGACCAAAGTCTATAGTCCCTTTCAGATTTCTCATCACATGTTTTGCAGCTATTAGGTGAACACGTCTAGGTTGAACTAGATACTGACTCAGGGTGTTCACAGCAAAACAAATTTCTGGTCTGGTATTTGTTAGATACATCAACGACCCAATAATCTGTCTGTATTGAGTCACATCCACCAATTCTGATGATTCATCAGCCAACAACTTCAGGTTGGTATCCATGGGTGTGGCCATGGCTTTACATTCCAGCATATCAAATCTTTTCAAAATTTCTACAGTATACCTTCCCTGATTGAGAAAGATTCATTTTGAACTTTGCCACACTTCCAAACCTAGGAAATAATGCATTAACCCAAGTTCTTTCATCTCAAATTCTTCAGCGAGCTTCTTGTTGCATTCTACAATCTGTTTTTCATTCCCTGTCAGAAATAGGTCATCCACATATAGTAATAGTATGACAGGTTCATCTTCTATAACCTTGTAGTAAAGGTTAGGATCGTCTTTACTCTTGGTAAAGTCCATGCTTGTCAGGAAACTATCTATCCTTCCATACCAAGCTCTAGGAGCTTGCTTCAGGCCATACAAGGCCTTCTTCAACTTGCATACGTGAGTCCGTCTGTCTTCAACTTCAAATCCTTGTGGTTGTTCTATGTATACTTCTTCTTCAATCACACCATTCAGGAAGGCTGTCTTCACATTCATCTGGTGTAAGTCCCACTTCATCATGGATGCAAGTGCCATGATAGCTCTAATTGAAGTAGACCGTGCTACTGGTGCAAATGTTTCTTCATAATCAATTCCCTCTTTCTGAGAGAAACCTCTAGCCACAAATCTTGCCTTGTATTTCTCTATACTTCCGTCAGTTGCATGTTTTATCTGGTAATTTGGAGGATACTGCACTCTTGCCTTCTGGTTTGGGAACTATATCCCAGACATCATTCTTCATTATTGACTGGTACTCTTCTGTCATTGCTTCTACCCATTCTTTCTTCTGTACTGCTTCTTCATAGTTTGTAGGTTCTTGATCCACAAGATCACACATCAAAGCTACATAGCTGGAACATGGCTTTGGCTTCTTGCTTATCCTTGTGGAGCCTTCAGGAGCTCCATATCTTTCCGCTTCTTGTATAATTTCTCTTGCCCAAGCAGGCTTTCTCTTTCGTGATATCTCCATCATGGGAGGTTCTTGTGGTTCTGTCATATCATGTTCTTCAGGTGTTTCATCGTTAGGGAGGAATATAGCCTCCACATTTCTGGGAGGTGGCTCTTCTTCATACACTTCTTTATGTTGACATTTTCTGTATCTCTTGAGAGCTGCTTCTTCATCGAATGTTACATCTCTACTAATTTCCATGTGAGGGTATCCAGGAACGTAAATTATGAATGCCTTGGATACTTCACAGTATCCAACAAATATCCCCTTCTTTCCGGAGGGGTCCAACTTGGTTCTTTTCTCCTTTGGTATATGAACATATATTGGACAACCAAATATCTTTAGGTGACTTACCTCAGGCTTCTTTCCCGTGAACATCTCTTCTGGAGTCTTGAATCCAAGAGCACTGTGAGATATTCTATTTTGTACATAGACAACAGTTCTTGCTGCTTCTGCCCATAGATGCATTGGAAGATCTTGATCATAAATCATTGTCTTCACTGCCTCCATGATGGTTCTGTTCATTCCTTTCGCAACACCATTTTGATGAGGATTGTAGGGAGTAGTTAGTTCCCTCTTTATTACAACATCTTTACAAAAAGCTTCAAACTCTTTGAAGTATATTCTTTGCCACTGTCTGATCAGAGTGTCTTAATTCTTTTGTCTAAAAGATTCTCTATCAAGGCTTTGAATTCCTTGAATTTCTCAAACACCTCGCTCTTTGCTTTCAAGAAGTATATCCAAGTCTTTCTTGAGTAGTCATCAATAAATGTAATATAATATTCAAAAACCACTCAAAGATGTTGAGTTATTGTAACTTTGAAGAATATTCTAAATATATTTTAGTGGTCCCCGATGCTCCTATCGGGAGAATCACTTGTATTTCTTTGTACCTCGATGTTCCTAATCGGGAGAATTAATAAGAGTCATGAGGAAGTCCCCTCCATTGTAAGTCGGGTCATTAGTACCCTAGTTGCGGTTACTTGAGCCTACATAATTGAATTAGGATTACTCGAGCCTACATAACTAAGTCTAATATTAAGTGAATGAAAGAATATAAATCGAAGTGAGGTGCTTTTCATTTGAACACTCACACTCACTTGTGTAGCGCATGAGAGAGAGAGAGAAAGAGCTATAGCTGGAGAAGAAGGAAGATCAGTCTTTTGGGTTTTACCTTTTATCTTTTTGAAGCATCTATATTGAGGAAGCTTTTGCTGGGTTTTTCCCTTTAGGGCTTTCTCAGGATAAATCTGTTTTGTTCTTGTGATACTATTTCTTTCAGTGATTCTGTCTATATGCTTTTGTTATGAAATTGAAATTAAATGCTGATAATCTAGCTTAGCATATGGAATTTTTAGATGGTATCAGAGCTAGCCTGAATATGATAGCTTTCACAAGGTGAAAAAGCTCTCTCTCTCTCCCTGAAAGAAATTATGGTTTTGGGAAAATTTTTGATTTTCGGAAAATTGCTTTCATAGAAAGTTGCGCCCTCCCAGAGCGCATCTATTGAGCCTGGAATCGAGGTTTTTGGGTAAGTGAGTCTCTGGGAAAGTCAAACCCTAGCTTGACAGCTGTACCAGAAAACTGCAGAACTAGAAAATAGCTGGAAGCTGCAGAGTTGAATCTCGCAAGTCTAATTTGGAAGGTGAAGACTTGAGATCTCAGAAACCAAGCACACCAGTCAACTCGCCTCAGTCAAGCGCATCTCCTGGTAAGTTCAATTTCTCATTTCGCAGAATTTCAATTTTTTGTGATTTTCTGACAAGATGGCCCCAAGCACTAAGCTTGAGGACAAGCTAGAAGGCATAGAGAATTTTCGAGCGTGGAAATACATGATTGGTCTCATTCTCCAAGAGAATGATCTTGATAAGTATATCAAAGAGGAAGTTGCAGAACCTGAAGAAGTTGAAGCTAAGGAGAAGCACAAGAAGGATATGATTAGGGCACAAAGGATTATTGATGAATCCATCAAGGATCACTTGATCCCTTAAGTGTCATCCAAGAAGAATTCAAAAGAAATGTATGATGCCCTATCCAGAATGTATGAGGGTAGAAACATCAACAGAAAGATGAATCTAAGAGCTCAACTGAAGAGCACCAAGATGAGTCATGGAGAGTCCATCCAGGACTACTTCACAAGGGTTTGTCAGATCAAATAACAACTGGAAGCCATTGGAGACAAACTTGATGTAGATGAGATGGTTATGACTGCTCTCAATGGTGTTACTAGACCCTGGGAGTCATTCATCCAGATGATGTGTGCCAGGAAGGAAAGCATGAAGTTTGATGTGGTATGGAAAGACCGCATTCAAGAGGAGACTAGAGTGGCAAATAGAGAAGCCTTACTAAAGGAGGATGATCAAGCCCTAGCCACTCATACCAAGAGAAGAAGAAGTCAACCCAACTTCAAGAAGGGAAACAAGAGGGAGTATCAACCTCTCAGGATCTTCCAGAAGACAAGAGAAAGTCTCCCTAATAGGGACTACTTCGGCTTTCAATGTTTTCATTGTGATAAGATATGACACATTGCCAGAAATTGTCCTATGAAGAGACAAGAATATAAGAAGAAGATCAACAACAACAAAAGACATCATGCTTATCTAGCTGAAGATGAGGATGAAGAAGAAGAAGAGGAAGGACCTCCAAGCAAGCAAGCAAGAGAAGAAGATGTAGAAGAGTATGTATTATTCTCAACACTCTTCGGATCTATAACACTTGGAGAAGATACTTGGCTTATTGATAGTGGTGCTTCAAAGCACCTGGCGGGACAAAAGAAGACTCTATCAAGACTTGAAGAAAAGAACTCTCCTCAGAAAGTATCTCTAGGAGATGACTATCAATATCCGATCAAAGGAATTGGGGAAGCAAGCTACAAGGTTGATTCAGGAAATCCCCTAAAGATGAAAGAAGTACTATATGTACCAGGTTTGAAGAATAATTTACTTTCTATCTGTTATCCACTAATTTTGCACTTAGTTGGGTTACCTAAGGAGTCGCTGGTTGACAGACATGTTCAATGTCTGATTCCAGTGTATCAGTTGATCCGTCTTCATGTCTAGCCAATATTGGCTAGCCAGTTTTTGATTTGAATAATTTTGACCATGGCCCCGCGGGGTTTGTAATAAAATGTGCTAGTAGGGTATTTTTTGAGTGGTTCGGTCTCCTGAGACGTAGAATCTCAAATAAGGTATTCCAGGGAGTTTTTTGTCCCTAACAATTATGCTTTGCCTTCAACCAAGTATAATTGACGAGGTTTTCTTTCGCTTCCTCCAAAGCTGGAATGCTCGATGTTAAATTCTGGGCCTTGGGGGGTTATTAGAGCCCAACTGAGTGTTATAAACCTACTCGACATTGTTTAAGTAGAGCATGGTCATGTCCTAAGTCATCTAGACATATAAAAAAATTTTGAAATTTTTTTTTTCGAACGGGGAAAAAATTATTTTTCCTAAGTTTTTTGGGTTAATTTTTCCATAAATTAAATGGAAAAAACCCGTTTGTAATAAGTCGGTCATCCGAACCCCGAATTCAGTGATTG
>LPNX010121838.1:67873-145032 GCA_001517045.1 Pseudotsuga menziesii
CAGCTAGTCAGAACCAACTTTTAGATCATCAATCGGACACATAATGCATTTTTTCTCAAAAAAGTCAGTTTTGAGGAAAAAAATGATTATTTTGGAGAAAATTAAAACTCTCCAAATTAATCCAAATTCAGCGAAATAAAAGGCTAAATGACATCTCATTGGGCATTTATGATGATTGGAGTTATCATTACTCAGCTTCAGTCAGCATTAAGTGAGCAATTAATTAATATTCAATTAGCAAACATGTCATCTCCAGCTAAAAAATGAGATGGAGAGCATTCATTGGTTTGGTGATTTGATCGAGGTAGAGATTGAGGCTTTCACCATCAGTGGCCTTCCCAAACCTAGCAGAGGCTACACCCAGACCTAAAGAGATGGTTTACCAACATCCCAGACACCTCCTTCAATCATTCACGTCCCTCTCTCTCCTGAAGGCGCCTTCCACACGTGTGAGCTCATCTGTGGCTTGTTTTGGGTGTTTAGGCTTGGAGTGGGGGTGCCTTGCCTAGGTGGAGGCCTCCCCTCACTCCCAGCTCTTCAATTTAGGTTTGGCTTCTCAGTCAGGTGACCAAGCCGGTTAGGTTATGTGATTTGGTTTTAGGGTTTTAGCACTCTCACATTGTATAAATAGAGGCTCATTCAGCTCTATCAGGGTGGATGAATTTGCAGAGAACCTCTGCCCATATGATTGTAATTTCTTATCTATGTTATGAATAAAAGTTGAGTCTTTGGAGGACAATTCAATGGTGCAAGAACTTTCATGGTGAATGTGTGGCTAATCATCAAGGTGATATCTGTTTAATTGTCTTCTTATTTCATGCATGCTCTGATTATCTAGCTTAGAAGGTTATAATCTAATCCATAGAGTAGGCATTTGAAGCTTCAACTTGCTTGCTTATGTGTGGCTATTCATGATTTAGAAATTGCATAACGTATTCAGTTGTACTCATGCTTTCCGGTTCCTGTTTGGTTTACATATACTAGATATAATCACTTGCTTGAATGGTGTTTCAGTTTTGCAGATCCCTTGGTGCGAAGTAGAGATCAGAGCTCAATTGCATCTCATCTCTCTTCAAAACATATTTTCTAATTTTTCTTGTCTCACAGGTTCCTTCCACGCTCAAGTTTACTCAAGCCAGGGCTTGAGGTTTTTCTTATCCATCCTCAAATTTAAAAAACAAAATTTTACTTTCCGATTACTTTGGTTCTTTGTTTCATAACAAGTAGATCTAAGTATTAAATCTCATCTTTTATATCTCTTGTTATATAGATCTAAGAGTTTCCTTTGTTAAAAGCTTATCTCACGAAGGTTTAGATCTAGTTTTGTTTAGTACTTGAAGTAGCATCAAAGTCCCATCTTTTGCACAAGTATTAAATTGTAAATTTTTAGTGTATTGTATTGTCTAATCCACCATTTTGCAGGAAAATAGCTCGCTAGTTTCTCACTTTTCATGACAGGTTAAGCGGGAAAGCTGGTAAAAATTCAAAGAAATAAGCTGCAAAAAACCTTCCTCTTTTCCTCTTCTTTGTCCTTTTTCTACAGGTTGCCTTGTTTGCCTTCCTTCTACTCTTTCTTTTTCGCTGCCCGGTTTTTGCCTTAGTTTACCACCTTATTTCTTCACTTTGGACAGCCCTAGTGTGCCCTAGTTTGTGCCCCCTTTTTACCCCTTTTTGCTTTAGTTTTTGGGCCTTCTTCCACCTTGTTTTTGGCCCCTTCTTCCCCTTTTTGTTCGCTGCCCTTTTTTTTGACTTTTTATGACAGCCATCTTCCTTCTCTTTCGCTGCCCCATTTTTATCATTTCTTGCACTCCTTTGGTCATAGTTGGCTGCCCTATTCCTCCCTTTGCTTGCTTTCGACTCCCTCTTCGTTCTCTTTCCTTCTTCCCCTCCTTTTCTTCTTACTTTCAGTATTCTTTTTCCTTGCTCTTTTGCTCTTATTCAAACATCCTCTTTTCCCTTTTCACAAGTTTCAAAAAGATCTTCAAGTAAAGGTAAAGCACTCTCCTTTTTAGATAAGTTTTAATAATAATAGAGTTGTATGCTCTTATTTGAAAAGCCCTGTCAAGGATTACATTCCTAAAGGCAAATTGTATAAGTTCAATAAAGTATCTTTTGTTTGAGTGGGGTTTTTAAGTCCCCACTCTCATCCTCCCCCATTTGGGGAGGCTTGTGTTGTGTTCATCTTTTGTATGCTTAGGTTAGATGTGCTTGTTTCCATCATTATTTACATTTTTTTCCTAGAATATTAATTATTAGTCTATCACATTTAAGGTATTGAATGAGTTGATTACTTTATCTCTTAATTGTTTATCTTTATATAAGTGAATCAACTACCTAACATCCATAAATCTCTTGAATCTCACCATAAGGTGGATCAAGAGTGCTCTTTGTTGGAGAGTTTAATCAACCATTTTCATTTTAAGTGTTTAATCAATTTTCTTACGTAAGACTCTTGAACTTGCAGAAACACAAGTCAAGAGCACTCTCTATCGGAGAGCATCTTTAGTTTGCATAATCCCTGCATTAGTCTCATCTAGATTAGATAAGACTCTTGAACCTCTGTCATAAGACAAGGTCAAGAGTGCTCTCTATCGGAGAGTTTAATTAATTAACTTAATAAAACCTTCAACACACACACCCCATAATTAATTAACTTCGTTGATCATCCTTCACCTAGTATGCTCTGCCGACTTTCGAGTTGGGCTCATAACCAACGCACCGGCGTTGTTTCGATTAAATACTGAGGCAAGTGGGCAAATTCAAAGTGTGGGCGCCGGGCAACCCAATCTGGGCACAGTTAATTAAGTTATTGAACACTTTGCTGTGACCCAGACAGGTCCATCATGTCTTCGAACGGAGCCACTGAAGGTATTTTTGGTTAGGATATCCAGCCACTTTAAGCAAGATCACCATTAAAATCTTGTAAAACCTACCAAGAGCATTCACATAATCTAATACTCGCTAGCTTAGTTCCTAGACTTCTATTTTGTTCACGCATTTTATTGACTCCATAAGGCACTGGTCCTTTGTTATATTTGAGTAATTTTCTATATTGATCAACTGTTTATGGTTCATTTCAATTGTTATATCTGAATGCTTAGTCTGGAATATTTGCTTATCTGTGTAATCTCTTGTTAGCAACGTGGATTGCTTCTGATTAATCATCATTCTCTTAATAAACAAACACTTATAATTACATTAAAGTCCTAAACAACACCCATCCGCATCCGTAACCTAAAAACTCTTTAACAACCTTAAGAGCCTTAGTAAACTCTTTTGTAGGGACTACCCCCCTTGGCTTCGTTAGGAGTTAGCCTAAACGGAGGAGCTAGGAGTAGGTGACAGTACCTAGCTCTGTGCTTGCCCCCAAGGTCACACCTCTCCCACTTTCCTAAGTGAGGAGACAACTTTCATTAGATTTCTGCTGTTGGTGTGCAATCGGCGGACAACACTATCTCAGCTTTAGATAAGAAAGGATTCAGAGTTGCATTCATAGATGGCCAAGTACTCATGTGGCCCAAAGGGAAGAATATTGAAGATGCAGTTATCATTGGTGAAGAAGAAGGAGGCCTGTATAAACTCAAGGGACATTCAAAAACAACCCCTGTTCATGAGTCCACTGATCCTAGTGAACTATGGCATAGAAGGCTTGCTCACATAAATTACAAAGCACTATCGCATGTGAACAAAGTAATGACGGGATTACCAGACATGAAGATCAAACATGAAGGCATTTGCAAAGGATGTGCGAAAGGAAAGAACACCAAGAATCCATTTTCGAAGAGCGAAACAAAAACAAAAGGTACGCTAGAATTGATTCATTCAGATGTGTGTGGTCCAATGTCCTCCACATCTTAAAGTGGTTTCGAATATTATATTACCTTTATTGATGACTATTCAAGAAAGACATGGATCTACTTCTTGAAAGCAAAGAGCGAAGTGTTTGAGAAATTCAAGGAATTCAAAGCCTTGATAGAGAATATTTCAGACAAGAGAATCAAGACACTCCGATTAGACAATGGCGGAGAATACACTTCAAAAGAGTTTGAAGGATTTTGCAAAGATGCCGGAATCAAGAGGGAACTAACCACTCCCTACAATCCTCAACAGAATGGTGTTGCGGAAAGAAAGAACAGAACCATCATGGAGGCAGTGAAGGCAATGATATATGATCAAGATCTTCCAATGCATCTATGGGTAGAAGCAGCAAGAACTGTTGTTTACGTACAGAATAGAATATCTCACAGAGCTCTTGGATTCAAGACTCTAGAAGAGATGTTCACGGGAAAGAATCCTGAGGTAAGTCACCTCAAGATTTTTGGTTGTCCTATATATGTTGATATACCAAAAGAGAAAAAAACCAAGTTGAACCCTTCCGGAAAGAAGGGAATATTTGTTGGGTACTGTGAAGTGTCCAAGGCATTCAGAATTTACATTCCTAGATTCCATCAAATGGAAATTAGTAGAGATGTAACATTTGATGAAGAAGCAGCTCTCAAGAGATCCAGAAAATGTCAACATGAAGAAGTATATGAGGAAGATGTACCTCCCAGAAATGTCGAGAACACATCCCTCCCTGAAGATGAAGTACCTGAAGAACATGATATGATAGAACCACAAGAACCTCCTACGATGGAGATGTCACGAAAGAGAAAGCCTGCTTGGGCAAGAGAAAGTATACACGAAGCAGAAAGATATGGAGCTCCTGAAGGCTCCACAAGGATAAGCAAGAAGCCCAAGCCATTTTCCAGCTATGTGGCTTTGATGTGTGATCTAGTGGATCAAGAACCTACAAACTATGAAGAAGCGGTATAGAAGAAAGAATGGGTAGAAGCAATGACTGAAGAATACCGGTCAATAATGAAGAATGATGTATGGGATATAATTACCAAACCAGAAGGAAAGAGTGTAGTATCCTCCAAATGGATCTACAAGATAAAACATGCACTTGACGGAAGTATCGAAAAGTATAAAGCAAGATTTGTGGCCAGAGGTTTCTCTCAGAAAGAGGGAATTGATTATGAAGAGACATTTGCTCCAGTAGCAAGGTATACTTCAATTAGAACTATCATGGCACTTGCATTCATGATGAAGTGGGACTTACACCAGATGGATGTGAAGACAGCCTTCCTGAATGGTGTGATTGAAGAAGAAGTATACATAGAACAACCACAAGGATTTGAAGCTGAAGACAGAAAGATTCACGTACGCAAGTTGAAGAAGGCCTTGTATGGCCTAAAGAAAGATCCCAGAGCTTGGTATGGAAGGATAGATAGTTTCTTGACGAGCATGGGCTTTACCAAGAGTAAAGTCGATCCTAACCTTTACTTCAAGGTTATAAAAGACGAACCTGTCATACTATTACTATATGTGGATGATTTATTTTTGACAGGGAATGAGAAACAGATTGTGGAAAGCAAGAAGAAACTCGCCGAAGAATTTGAGATGAAAGACCTTGGGTTAATGCATTATTTCCTAGGTCTGGAAGTATGGCAAACTTCAGAAGGAATCTTTCTCAACCAGGGAAAGTATGCAGTAGAGATATTGAAAAGATTCGATAGGTTGGAAAGCAAAGCCATGGCCACACCCATTGATTCCAACCTGAAGTTGTTAGCTGATGACTCGTCAGAGTTAATGGATGTGACTCAATATAGACAGATTATTGGGTCATTGATGTATTTAACAAATACCAGACCAGACATTTGTTTTGCTGTGAACACCTTGAGTTAGTATCGAGTTCAACCTGTTATCCACTTATTTGTACCATAGTTGGGTTACTTGAGGAGCCGCCGGTTGACAAACATGTCCAATGTTTGATTCTAGTGTATCAGTTGATCCGTCTTCATCTCTAGCCAATATTGGCTAGCCAGTTTTTGATTTGAATAATTTTGACCATGGCCCCACGGGGTTTGTAATAAAATGTGCTAGTAGGGTATTTTTGAGTGGTTCGGTCTCCTGAGACGTAGAATCTCAAATAAGGTATTTTAGGGAGTTTTTGGCCCTTGACAATTATGCTTTGCCTATAGCCGAGAATAATTGACGAGGTTTTCTCCCGCTTCCTCCAAAGCTGGAATGCCCGATGTTGAATTCTGGGCCTTGGGGGGTTATTAGAGCCCAACTGAGTGTTATAAACCTACTAGGCATTATTTAAGTAGAGCATGGTCTTGTCCTAAGTCATCAGGACCTTTAAAATTTTTTCGAAATTTTTTTTTTCGAACGGGGAATTTTTTTTTAAAATTTTTAATTTTCTCCATTTTTTTTAATTAATTTTTCCATAAATTAAATGGAAAAAACCCATTTGTAATAAATTGGTCATCCGGACCCCGAATTCAGTGATTGAAGGCTCTAACCTTAAGCCAAAAATCATTCTTAACCAGCAAGCCAGTCAGATCCAACTTTCAGATCATTAATCGGACACATAACGCTCTTTTTCTCAAAAAAGTCATTTTTGAGGAGAAAAATGAATTTTTATTAAAAAATGATTATTTTGGAGAAAATTAAAACTCTCCAAATTAATCCAAATTCAACGAAATAAAATGCTAAATGACATCTCATTGGGCATTTATGATGATTGGAGTTATCATAACTCAGCTTCAGTCAGCATTCAGTGAGCAATTAATTTATAGTCAGTTAGCAGATTTGTCATCTCCAGCTAAAAAATGAGATGGAGAGCATTCATTGGTCCGATGATTTGATCGAGGTAAAGACTGAAGCTTGCACCATCAGTGGCCTTCCCAAACCTAGAAGGGGCTTCATCCATACCTAAAAGGTGGTTTACCTACATCCAGACGCCTACTTCACCCATTCATGCCCCTCCTCAGCCTGGGGGCGCCTTCCACACGTGTGGTCTCAGTTTAGGGTTGTTTGCAGTGGCTAGGGTTGGAGTGGGGGCGCCTTTCCTAGGTGGAGGCCTCCCCTCACTCCCAGCTCTTCATTTTAGGTATGGGCTCTTAGTTATATGACCAAGCCGATCAGGTTATGTGATTTGGTTTTAGGGTTTTAGCACTCTCTCATTGTATAAATAGAGGCTCCTTCAGCTCTATTAGGATGGACTTTGGTAGCAGAGTTATTCTGAGAAAATTGTATCAAGCATTTGCTTTGAATTGTTAATAAAGATTCGACTTTGGAGGTCTATGAGCTCTTGGATGTGGTACCTTTCTAAATGGTTGAGGTGATATTGTCTCTAACCCCTATTTCTTTAATGCTTGTATGAGATCAATTGTTTTTTGTTAGCTCAAGAAGGCCATTGTTGGCACAGTAGAACAATCATTTGTAGTTTCAATTTGATTGTTTATGCGAAGTAGATTAGTATCTTGATGGACATTAGTAATCAGTACATACGTAATGTTGATCATGATTCAATTTTCTTAGCATACTAGCATGTTATTTTGATCTCACGTTTGTGTTAAGTTGTAGTGTGTTATCAGGCTTCATAGGTTGAAGAAGGGTGTGAGCTCAACTGCTTCTATCCCAGGCTTCAAGCAACCTTTTGAGTCTAACACTTTCATTGCAGGACCTACAGGGATCTTCTTCTTTAAAATACAAAAAAAAAGCTGGGAGTCTAACTCTCTCGCTTGGGTTCCATCCATAAATTTAATGCTCTTTTGATTACCGGTCACTTAGGAAGCCCTAGTTTAATTTTTCCAACCTTTAGGCTTCCTCCCATTGCCTTGTTTGCCTTGCCTCTACTCTTTCTTCTTCGCTGCCCTGTTTTTGCCTTAGTTTACCACCCCTTTTCTTCACTTTGGACAGCCCTTTTGTGCCTTAGTTTGTGCCCTTTTTTTGCCTCTTTTTGCCCTAGTTTTTTGGCCTCCTTTCACCTTGTTTTGTGCTTTTTCTTCCCTTTTTTGTTCGCTGCCCTGTTTTTTCACTTTTTATGACAGCCATCTTTCTTCTCTTCCGCTGCCCCGTTTTCATCATTCCTTGTATTTCTTTGGCCATCTAGTTCGCTGCCCTATTCCTCCCTTCTTTTGTTTTTGACTTTCTCTTTGTCTCATTCAACATCTTCTTTTCCCTTTTTTGCAAGTTTCAAGAAAAGCTTCAAGTAAAAGTAAATCACTCTCTCTTTTACGTAAGGTTCAATAATAATAGAGTTGTATGCTTTCCTTCGAAAGTCTTTTCAAAGATTAAATTCCTAAAGGCAAGTTGTATAATTTTAATAAAATATCTTTTGTTTGAGTGGGGTTTTTAAGTCCCCACTCTCATCCTCCCCCTTTTGGGGAGGCTTGTGTTGTGTTCATCTTTTTGTATGCTTAGGTTAGATGTGTTTGTTCTCATAATGTTTGCATCTTTTTCTTAGAATACTAATTGTTAGTCTATCATATTTAATTTATTTGACTAAGTTGATTACTTCATCTCTTAATTGTGTATCTTTTATATAAGTAAATCAACTACCTAACATTCACAAATCTCTTGAATCTCACCATAAGGTGGATCAAGAGTGCTCTCTGTCGGAGAGTTTAATCAACCATCTCCATCTTAATTTTTGTGCCTCATATTGTTTAAACCAATTAATAATTTAAGTAAGACTCTTGAATTTGCAGAAACCTTTGTCATAAGGCAAGGTCAATAGCGCTCTTTGTCGGAGAGTTTAATTAATTAACTTAATAAAACTTTCAACACACACACCCCTCTAATTAATTAACTTTGTTGATCATCCTTCACCTAGTATGCTCTACCAACTTTCGGGTTGGGCTCGTACTCAGAACGGTGAACGGACCTGTTAAGTTCGCACAAGAGAAACATAATTAAAACTTTTTACCCCATAACCAACGCACCGGCGTTGTCTCGATTAAATACTCAGGCAAGTGGGCAAATTCCAAGTGTGGGCGTCGGGCAACCCAATCTGGGCACAGTTGGTTAGGTTATTGAACGCCTAGCTGTGATCCCAGATAGGTCAGTCATGTCTTCGAACGGAGCCACTGAAGGTATTTCCGGTTAGGATTTCCAGACACCTTAAGCAAGATCACCATTAAAATGTTTTAAAATATACAAAGAGCACTTGCACAACCTAATATTCAATAGTTTTATTTCAAGACTTGTTTTTAATTTTTTTACGCATTTTCAGTATTTTGACTCCATAAGGCACTGGTCTGTTTTAATCCACATAACTGTTATATTGGGATCAACTGTCTGTGGCTTCTTTAATTTATATCTGTGAATGCACATTTATGAAGTCTTGAACTATTTCTTATCATTTAATCTCTTGTTAGCAATGTGGATTGCTTTATGTGTCGAACTCATAATAAACACACACTTCTAATCATAACAAACTCCTAAGTAACATCCATCCGCATCCGCGACTAAGTAAAACACTTTAACAACCTTAAGAGCCTTAGAAAACTCTTTTGTAGGGACTACCCCCCTTGGCTTCGTTAGGAGTTAGCCTAAACGAAGGAGCTAGGAGTAGGTGACAGTACATAGTTTTGTGCTTGCCCTCAAGGTCACACCTCTCCCACTTTCTCAAGTGAGGAGACAGCTTTCATTAGATTTCTGCTGTTGGTTTGCAATCGGTGGACAACACAACCTAGACGCGTTCACCTAATAGTTGCAAAACATGTGATGAGATATCTGAAAGGGACTATAGACTTTGGAAGCCATGAGTACAGACTATATGGCTATACGGATGCAGATTGGGCTGGAAGTGTATCAGACAGGAAAAGCACATCAGGTGGATGTTATAGTCTGGGATCTGCTATGATTTCATGGTTTAGCAGGAAACAGTCCAGTGTTGCTCTTAGCACAACTGAAGCAGAATATATAGCAGCTTTTTCTGCTAGTTGTGAATCCATATGGCTTTGGAAGCTGATGTCAGGTTTATTTAACCTGGAGTTGGATACTACCGTGATTCTATGTGATTACTAAAGTTGTATAAAGATGACAAAGAACCCAGTGTTCCACGATAGATCGAAGCATATAGAAATCCGGTATTTCTACATTCGAGATATGATGCAGAAGGGAGCCATAAAGCTCCAGTATGTGAGTACTGATGAACAAGTTGCTGATATGTTGACGAAGCCTCTGTCCTCGATAAAGTTCAAATACTTTCGAGACAAGCTTGGTGTTGTTTGGAAAGACCTTCCTCGAAAGGGGGAGTAGTGATGTTGTAGTGGGATTGTATCATCCTTGGACACTTGTCCTAAAGTGATCCGGTGACTTCGGTCCTCAAGAATGAAGAGGGATTGTATCATCCCGAAAAATCTGTCCAGAACGGATTCGGTGACTTCGGTCCTCGAGAATGAAGAGGGATTGTATCATCCCGGGACATCTGTCCAGAACGGATCCGGTGACTTCGGTCCTCGAGAATGTGGTGGGATTGTATCATCCTTGAACTTCGGTTTAGAACGGATCCGGTGGCTTCGGTCCTCAAGAATGTGGTGGGATTGTATCATCCCTGAACTTCAGTTCAGAACGGATCCGGTGGCTTCGGTCCTCAAGAATGTGGTGGGATTGTATCATCCCTGAACTTTGGTTCAGAACGGATCCGGTGACTTCGGTTCTCGAGAATGTGGTAGGATTGTATCATCCTTGAACTTTTGTTCAGAACGGATCCGATGACTTCGGTACTCGAGAATGTGGTGGGATTGTATCATCCTTGAACTTTTGTTCAAAACGGATCCAGTGACTTCGGTACTCGAGAACGTGGTAGGATTGTATCATCCTTGAACTTTTGTTCAGAATGGATCCGGTGACTTCGGTACTCGAGAACGTGCTAGGATTGCATCATCCTTGGACTTAGTCCTAAAGTGATAGGGAGTGATTATCCTGTAATTGAATCCGGTGACTTCGGTTGTCAAGAATGTGGTGGGATTGCGTCATCCTTGGACTTTAAGTCCAAAAATGATCCGAAGACTTTCGTCTTCGTACTGTGGATTGCAGGTTGTTGCTGATGATGATGATGTTACTGATCGAAAGATCCGAGTGTGATGATGATGATGTTATTGATCGAAAGTTCAGAGTATGATGATGATGATGCTGATCGAAAGTTCAGAGTATGATGATGATGTTGCTGATCGAAAGGTCAAAGTGCTGATGATGATGATGTTGCTGATCGAAAGGTCAAAGTGCTGATGATGATGATGTTGCTGATCGAAAGGTCAAAGTGCTGATGATGATGTTGCCGATCGAAAGGTCAAAGTGCTGATGATGATGTTATCGATCGAGCAGTCAATGTGTTGTTGCTGTTGAATATTGAAGACGAAGACTATATGTTAAAGATGATGAAAAACTTCCAATGATTTATAGATGTATTACCTTGATGATGATGTTGATGATGCCCTCTCTCTCCTTCTGTTGTTGTTGTTGATGTTGTCATAGAATACCCTTCTCGTTAAGGGGGAGTGTTGAATTATTGTAACTTCGAAGAATATTCTAAATGTATTTTAGTGGTCCCCGATGCTCCTATCGGGAGAATCACTTGTATTTTTTTGTACCTCGATGTTCCTAATCTGGAGAATCAATAAGAGTCATGAGGAAGTCCCCTTCATTGTAAGTCGGGTCATTAGTACCCTAGTTGTGGTTACTCGAGCCTACATAACTGAATTAGGATTACTCGAGCCTACATAACTAAGTCTAATATTAAGTGAATGGAAGAATATAAATAGAAGCGAGGTGCTTCTCATTTGAACACACTCACACTCACTTGTGTAGCGCATGAGAGAGAGAGAGAAAGAGCTGTAGCTGGAGAAGAAGGAGGATCATTCTTTTGGGTTTTACCTTTTATCTTTTTGGGGCATCTATATTGAGAAAGCTTTTGCTGGGTTTTTCCCTTTAGGGTTTTCCCAGGATAAATCTATGTTGTTCTTGTGATACTGTTTCTTTTAGTGATCCTGTCTATATGCTTTTGTTATGAAATTGAAATTAAATGCTGATAATCTAGCTTAGCATATGGAATTTTAACAAAAGATGTGGAGGACATTGGACCACACACATCTGAATGAATCAATTCCAACGTACCTTTTGTTTTTGTTTCACTCTTCGGAAATTGATTCTTGATATTTTCTCTTTCGCACATCCTTTGCAAATGCCTTCATGGCTGATCTTCAAGTCTGGTAATCCCGTCACTACTTTGTTCACATGAGGTAGTGCTTTGTAATTGATGTGGGCAAGCCTTCTATGCCACAGTTCACTAGGGCTAGTGGACTCATGAATAAGGGCTGTTTCTGAATGTCCCTTGAGTTTATATAGGCCTCCTTGTTCTTCACCGATGACAACTGCATCTTCAATTGACTTTCCTTTGGGCCACATGAGTACTTGGCCATCTATGAATGCAACTCTGAATCCTTTCTTATCTAAAGCTGAGATAGAAAGTAAATTCTTCTTTAGACCTGGTACATATAAGACTTCTTTCATCTTCAGGGGATTTCCTGAATCAAGCTTGTAGCTTGCTTCACCAATTCCTTTGATTGGATATTGATAGTAATCTCCTAGAGATACTTTCTGCGGAGAGTTCTTTTCTTCAAGTTTTGACAGAGTTTTCTTTTGTCCCGTCATGTGCTTTGAAGAACCACAATCAATAAACCAAGTGTCTTCTCCAGGTGTTACAGACCCAGAGAGTGCAAAGAATAGTACATACTCTTCTACATTTTCTTCTCTTGCTTGCTTTCTTGGAGGTCCTACCTCTTCTTCTTCATCATCCTCATCTTCAGCTAGATGTGCATGATGTCTTTTGTTGTTGTTGTTCCTTTTCTTGTATTCTTGTCTCTTCAAAGGACAATTTCTGGCAATGTGTCCTATCTTGTCACAATGAAAACATTGAAAGCTGGAGTAGTCCTTATTGGGGAGACTTTCTCTTGTTTTCTGGAACCTTCTGGAAGGTTGAGACTCCTTGTGGTTTCCCTTCTTGAAGTTAGGTTGAGTCCTTCTCTTGGTGTGAGTGGCTAGGGCTTGATCATCTTCCTTTAGTAAAGCTTCTCTATTTGCCACTCTAGTCTCCTCTTGAATACAATCTTCCCATACAACATCAAACTTTATGCTTTCCTTCCTGGCACACATCATTTGGATGAATGACTCCCAGGGTCTAGTGAGACCATTAAGAGCAGTCATAACCAACTCATCTTCATCAAGGTTGTCTCCAATAGCTTATAGTTGTTCCTTGAATTGGGAGACTCTTGCGAAATAGTCGATGGATTCTCCATGACTCATCTTGGTGCTCTCCAGTTGAGCTCTTAGATTCATCTTTCTATTGATGTTTCTTCCTTCATACATTCTGGATAGGGCATCATACATTTCTTTCGGAGTCTTCTTGCATTATGCTTGAGGGATCAAGTGATCCTTGATAGAATCAACAATAATTGTTTGTGCCCTAATCATATCCTTCTTGTGCTTCTCCTTATCTTCAGCCTCTTCAGGTTCAAGAATTTCATCCTTGATATATTTTTCAAGATCATTCTCCTTGAGAATGAGGCCAATCCTGTATTTCCATGCTCGGAAATTCTCTATGCCTTCTAGCTTGTCCTCAAGCTTGGTGCTTGGGGCCATTTTTTTAGGAGATCATTGAAAAATGAAATTTTGAGAAATGAGAAACTGAACTTACCAGGAGATGCGCTTGACTGAGGCGAGTTGACTGTTGTGCTTGGTTTCTGGAGATCTCAAGTCTTCACCCTTCAAAATTGACTTGCGAGATTCAACACTACAGCTTCTTGCAGTTTTCTGGTTCACTGGATTTCTGCAGTTTTCTAGTGCAGTGTCAAACTAGGGTTTGACTTTCCGTGAGATCTACTCCTTCAAAAACTTCGATCCTAGGCTCAGAAGATGCGCTCTAGGAGGGCGCAACTTTCCATGCAATCAGTTCTCCAAAAGTCAAAAATTTTCCCAAAACCCTAATTTCTTGTTGAGGAGAGAGAGAGGGCTTTTTCACCTTGTGAAAGTTGTCCTATTTAAGTTACCTCTGATACCATGTTAAGATTCCATATGCTAAGCTAGATTATCAGCATTCAATTTTAATTTCATAACAAAAGCATATAGATAGGATCACTGAAAGAAACAGTATCACAAGATCAACATAGATTTACCCTGGGAAAAACCTAGCAAAAGCTTCCTCAATATAGATGATCAAAAGATAAAAGATAAAACCCCAGATTGATTCTTCTCCTCCTTCTAGCTACAACTATTTCTCTCTGTCTCTCTCTTATGCGCTACACAAGTGAGTGTGTGTGTGTAGAAATGAGGAGAGCCTCACTTCTATTTATATTCTTCTGTGTGTAGAAATGAGGAGAGCGTCACTTCTATTTATATTCTTCTGTTCACTTGATTTTCCACTCAACAAGTCAGCCCCACTAAAATTGACTAGGCCGACTTCTCTAGGAGGACTCTAACAACTTAATATTATATTAACTAGGGTGCTAATGACCCGTCTTACAACGGAGGGAATTTCCTCATGACTCTTAGTGATTTTCCTGATAGGAACATCTGGGATAATAAGTAAATACACTTCAAAGTTACAATAATTCAACAAAAATCAACTAGCAAACTTTAGTAAAAGATTGCCCAAAACGCTTCGAGAGTGCTTTGGGAAAGTCTACAAAAAAGTGCCAAAAAAATTCTAAGTAAAAACAAAGCAAAACTAAATAAACATAACTAAGAAAGTGAGCTAGAAAGCTGCTTTCTTAGGGTGCTTCTTAAGGATAGCAAACAAATTTGAAGCATTTAATTGCTAGATGTGAAATGAATTGAAATTTTAAATGAAACAAACAAGCCTTGAGAATCGAGATATGTAAGATGCAAATAGCTTGTAAATGCCAAAAAGAGCTACATCTATGCTATGAATGATTGAAATTTAAACCTCTAGCTAGATCATAAAAGGAAGCAACTACTTGATCTATTTATGAAAATAAGAAGTTATTTATAGATCTACTGCTGCTTTATCAAAGTAACCGAAACAAGAGAAGTGATTTTAAGGAGAGGTAGGGAAGAGAAGGCTCGAAGAGTCGGAGAGATTCCGAAGCTTTGCTTGTGTGCTTCCAAGGGACTATATCTGCAAGAAAAGATTAGTAAAATGAAGAAGTAAACCAGCTCTTCAAATCATCCAACCAATGACACCTTCAAACAACAACACCTAACAAACAAGTGATCAAATCTAGAAGCACACGAGTTAGAAATTTATAGAAAATGCACATAAACTAATGAAACATGTAACTGAAATCTCTAACACACAATACTTAAAAGGATTAAGACAATATGAATAAACCAATTGAATAACCTTTTCTTATAAATTTCTACCAATCTTTCTGATAAGCTAAATTCAATACAAATGCTAAGCAAGAAAAAAGTCAAATACATGGTACCTCCATTGAAAAACCAAGATAGTACATCCACTCATCAATGGAAACACACAAGAATGACCTCCAAAGTCTCTTTATTTCTCAAGAATATGCAAAGATTACAACAGGCAAGCTCTTCTCCCAAACTCCAACTAGTTTACAATGGGAGAGAGAGCTTGCTTTTATAGCCAAAATGTGAAAGGGAGGGCGAATCCATGAGTGTGAGTGGACAAGACGTGATCTTTGAGTGAGGGTGAGTTAACTTGGAGTGATCTTTAAGGAAGAGGTGCCACCTCTCATGAGGTAGGTGACCTCTCTCCAGTAGTCGCTACATATAACTTAATCAAGTCGCCGATCCATTTAATCAATCCACCAATCAAAAGTGTGGCCACCACATTTCATAACGTTAAGCTTTAGAGGAATGGTGAGTCATTTAGTTGTTGAGATTTTTGCTGGAGTCCAAAATTCATCCAAACGTGACGCCTTTCTAAGTGATGATGTCGCCCTCCATAAGAGACAAGGATGCCATGTCATCAAACATGTCAAAACATGTTGCTTTGACTTTTATTTTTATTTTGTCCTTTTGCCATTTTGTCGCATCGTTAGCATTAATTTGACATTTTGCTGCCCCCTTAGCGAAAAATGGCTTTAAGTGACAATTTAATCATTTGAAGCATATGAAAAGTGGGACCTAGGGTAAAGAGGATGCTCTAAGTGTGAAAACAATCATACCCACACCAAAATTTGCCTCCGTATCAAGCGTTTATGCCTTTTACAAATTTTTTAGTTTAACTATTTAAAAATGGCCTAAGATTGCAGGAAAAATTATTTTTCTCAGAATTTAAAAAAAACCTAAGGGGACCTAACACATGTCCATATGAATCAATAATAATGTTTAGCACATTCATATACATTGACACGTGAACTTTAATAACCTACCAAGGCCTGACCATCAAGACGACCATTCCAACTTTGGAGGAGCAGGTGAAAAACTAAAAAATTATACATCGCTTATTCAACATTGGATAATTAACAAGGGAAAAAACACCTTGGAATAATCTACTTGATAATCAAGTCCTAGGAAGCCAAGTTCTTTACAAAAAACCCGCACTAACACATTTTTTCAACTTTCCCGCAGGGTATGAACATGTGGTAAAAAGGTGAAAAAAGGCCCTTGGAAGGCTTGAATGGACTTCTGAATATGACGACGAACATAAAATATGTTCAAACTTTGCCCATGTTAGAAAGTGACAACAAGGAAGGTCTTCCTGCATGCATGTGTTCTTGCATGCAAAAGACTTTAATTAGGAAGCCAATTGTATTTAATTTACTTTTCCTAAGTTTACTTTCAAAAATAAATTAAAGTGACCTAATTATTAATTGACTTTATGAAACACTTTTTATAGTGAAAGTGAGATTAGGGTTTTCGCTTAGCTTAAAGTTATAAAAGAAAGGTCAATTGGTGGAGAGGACACAATTGTTGTATTTTGACACAGACATGATACAGATAGAGAGAGAAAGTCAGACGAAGGAGCTAACTTACAGGGTCACTGAGCTTCCAAGCGGGACGAGGGCCCTACAGGGAGCAACTACAGAGGAGGTCGTACGTATCGTATGGAATTCCGTACACATGCCATATAGACCGTAGGGATTCCGTACAACATTTGTACAACAATACGGATCCGTACAACCACGTGTGGAGGCCGTACTGCTGGTCGTACAGTCACGCAGAGGGTGTGCTGGTTTTTTGCTGGGGTTGTTCAGTGACTCTACTGGGTGCTATTTCGCCAGGTTTGGGTGATTAGCAGTTGATTGTAAAAGTTCCATATTTTCTCAATAATAAAATCCATATCTGATTGTTGCACGGGATTTCCCATCTTGGGTTTTTTCGGGGGTTTCCATACCCAAAATAATAGTGTCTATATTGTGTTGTGATGTTGTGAAATATTTCTCGGTACCTTATATTTCGCTGCATACTTGTAATTGATATTCATGTGTGGTTATCAGTAGAAATTTTGAATATACTGTTTAGCCCTAGTTTAAATGTTAAAGGAAAATTTATAGCCCGCTCACCTGAAAGTCCAACTGAGTGCAATTCGGGTGGTAACAAAGTGTATTACCTTATGGGATTAGGTGTTCCCCTAGGAATCTAAGCAAGCATGACCCTCATTTCATGTCACAAACAACATTTTACCTAGCCATTTTTCATTACATGCCATTTCACTAGCCACTTCACCCATTTTCATAATGTCCCCCTTTTGCAATTAACTAATTATATGTCATGTTCTAAAGTTTCTACATATTATTCCTATGCGTGATGCCTAAATTGAAGTCAAAAGAGTCAAAGTATTGCAAGGCAAATGATTTTAAATGATGAGTGTGAGCTATGCCCGCTTGCAAATGTTGATTTTTTTGAGCAACATCGAGAGCCATTCTCTTAGGAGAATGCAGACACCTGGTCCGGGACCACGGTGTAGACTCAACCCAGTGTTGAGTGACCATTCTGTTGAATGGAAGATATCTGGTCCTTGACCATGATATAGACCCAACTGCGCCTTGGGTAGACTCAACCTCATGTTGAGTGACCATTCTGTTAAATTGTAGACATCTGGTTCGAGACCATGATGTGGACTAGTCTAGTACTGGTAGACTCAACTTAGTTATGAGTAGCCATTCTCTTGGAGAATGGAGGCACCTGGTCTAGTACCAGGAAGGCACTATAAGCCCTAGACTTGGTCTAGGCATGTGTGACACTCTGACCCTTGATTAATGGGCTTTGTGTTCTTGTCCAAGGCTTAGCTACCCTTGGTTAAGAAACCCTAGTACATGATCTTGGTGTCACACATAGTGTGAGATAAAAGCATTAGTAACTCTCTTGGTTTATGATGATGTACTTTAAATGGATTTAAAAGACCACAGGTAATGACCACAGGGGCACTTGGAAAAACCCTAAAAGCGAAAGTTAAAAATACATAAGGACTTTTGGACCACAGGTGAAAGTAAAAAATACATAAGGAGTTTTGGTAAAAGTCAAAAACACATAAAGGACCTTTTAGACTACAGAAAGGTAAAAAGGTACAAGTGAAAATTAGTAAAGAAGAAAATAATATTATTTTGTTCTTTCTAATTTTGGTCCACTTATAGGTGACTCGGCTATAAAAGAAGATCAAGTCAATTCATTATTACATACACACTTGCTCTCATAGGTACAACTGCTATACTGAAGATCTCTCAGCAAAACCTTGAGCTAGGGTTTCCTTCTTTTTTGTCTTAAGGGTTTCTTCAAACCCTCATCTTCAGCATCCTTCAGATCTGGGTAGCCACTTCCAGATCTGGGCAGATCCACTTGGGCAGCCTTCAACATTTACGGGCAACCTCATTGTTTTTCTGGGCAACTGAATCTTTCACGGGAAACCTCTTTCTTTTATGGGCAACTCTTCTTTTCTTTGGGCAGGCCACGGAGGGGCACTGCCCTCTTAGCACCCATGGGCAACCTGCTACGGGCATACCCATGAGGGTTTGGCTCACGACCAACCCTCGGGCATCCCTAGGGCAGACCCACAAGGGCTGCCGTGGCCCTACAACACCTCCGGGCAGCCTACATGCATACCCGTGAGGGTGATGTAGCAGTCCGAGGCTGTACAATCCCTCAAGGAAGCCCACGGGCCAACCCGTGAGGTCACGGGACAGGCTGTCAGGCAGTCGAGCAGCAACAGAGTTGCCACAAGGTAGCCGGGTAGACCACAGTGCAGGTAATCGGGCAGCTGTACAACAACCGGGTAGGAGAAAATAAAATTTGGGCGGCTGTGCAATAGATCGGGAAGGTTTGGGACAGATCCCGGCAAGCTGACAAGTATAGTCAGCAGATTTGGAAATTTTGGGGCAGCTTGCATAATTTGTGGGGAGGAGAGAAAAAAACCCTAATTCTGGAAGAGCCTTATTTTGGCAATTTTGATGTAATTCTGGAAATTGGTTTTCTGCTTGTGGTTAATCCTATTTGGGTTTGTGGAACTTTTTGAAGAATTTAAGTCATCTCATTTACGAGATAAACTATTAATGCTTTTTGGGGTTTTTGTCCTTTAAAGGTTTCCCTAGTGAAAAACTCTTGTGTCCATTGTGCTGATGTGATGAATGCTATTTCACTGCATTTGTCATTTGTTTAAAGTTAATCTTCAAATTTTTTAAGTATTCATGCTAATGCTAAAATTTAACATGGTATCAGAGCTTAGCATGTGAAAACACAGTAAATGGACACTGCTGTTGTTTTCGTAGACCTTGGGATAAGATTTGCAGATTTAGCATTTGACTAAGTTACAGAAATGGCTGTAAATGCTTTCAGACCGGAAGAGAATCTCTGTGGTTCAGCCAACTTCAACTCCTGGAAGGCCAGGTTAACAACCACTCTAGATGAAAATGACTTGGATGACATTGTTTTTAATGACACAGAAGAGCCAACAACAAATGGTGGCAGGCTTGCTTACAAGAGGAAGCAAGGTAAGGCTAGAAGAATCATCTATGATTCTGTCAAAGAGTAAGTGATGCCCAACATCACATCTTTGAAGACTGCTAAAGAATGCTTTGATACTTTGGCCAACCTATATGAAAAAGGCTCCCAGTCAGAAGAGAGTCTTGAAGAAGAGGCTACAAACTTTGAAGCTGAACAAGGATGAAGGTGTCGGTTCTTTCTTCACAAAGATTGCACAGGTAAGAGATCAACTCATTTCTATTGGTATTACTATTGTTGATGATGACCTTGTGCAAACAGTGGTTGATGGTCTCCCAAGCCTTGGGAAACTTTCATGGCATCTGTCTGTGGACGAGAGAATCAACCAACCTTTGAAAGGCTTTGGCATGATTGCATAGAAGAAGAATGAATGACCTTTGGCAAGGTAATCAAGGAGAACAACCTTGCACTTGCAGCAAAGACAAAGAAGTTCAAGAAGCCTTTCCCTCAGCAAAAGAAGGGAAAGAAACCTTAGGGTAAGTTTTCTGACATGCCAAAAGTAGAATGTTATAGTTGCCACAAGTTTGGACATTTTGCTAAAGATTGCAAGCAGAACAAGAAGAAACCCAAGCGAAGGTTTCAATCATCTGTTGCGGAAGCAGAGGAAGAAGAAGATGAAGAACCAAAGAAGAAGAATAAAACCAAGGCTAACAAAACTAAAGAACCTAGAAGAGAGTACTACTTGAGTTATGGTCTCACTAGTTATTTCTCAGATTGTTCCACTTCTTGGTTGGTGGACAGTGGTGCCTCCAGGCACATGACAGGTAACCGTGGAGCTCTCACCAGTTACAGAAAGAAGAAGTTCACTGCTCAGATAGAACTTGGAGACGACTCCACTTACAAGATTGAAGGAGTTGGCTTAACTTCACTTCAGCTTGAATCAGGTACGATTCTTCATATTGATGATATTCTTTATGTTCCTGGTTTAAAGAAAAATCTTTTATCTGTTGCTGGTTTAGAAGACAAGGGTTACAGAGTCTTCTTCATGGACAAGAAGGTCTTTTTATGGGCAAAAGACACAGATTTGAACTTGGCAGTACAGATTGGGGTTCGAGAGGGAGGCCTCTACAAGGCTTCCAAACATTCCACTCATGCTTTGGTACATGACACAGTTGATCCATGTGAACTTTAGCATAGAAGGTTTGGACACCTTCACTACACAGCTCTCCCAGGATTGCAGAAGATGGTTATAGGTATGCCAAAAGTTTCTCCAAAACATGAAGGAATCTGCAAAGGATGTGCTCTAGGTAAGAACACTAAGAAATCCTTTCCCAGAAGCAAAAGTAGATCTAAAGGCATTTTGGATTTGATTCATTCTGACATTTGTGGGCCTATGTCTTCACCCTCCTTGAGTGGGTGTTTATATTATGTCTTGTTTATTGATGATTACTCTCGGAAGTCATGGATTTACTTCCTCAAGGCCAAGAGTGAGACCTTTGATAGATTCAAAGAGTTCAAGACACTAATTGAGAATCAGACTGGCAGACACATCCGTATCTTGAGATCAGATAACTGAGGTGAGTATGAATCTAATGAGTTTGATGATTTTTGCCGAGAAGCAGGAATCAAGAAAGAGCTGACAGTGCCTTACAACCCTTAGCAGAATGGGGTTGTGGAAAGGAAGAATAGAACGATCTGTGAAGCTGCTAAAGCTATGATCACCGATCTAGATCTTCCTTTATCTTTGTGGGATGAAGCTACAGGTACTGCTGTGTATATTCAGAACAAAAGCCCTCATGCTATCTTGGGGGAGAAGACTCCAGAAGAAGTCTTCACCAAGAAGAAACCTGCAGTTGACCACATGAGGATTTTTGGCACTCCTGTGTATGTCCATGTACCAAAAGAAAAGAGGGCCAAGTTGGAGCCCTCCGGTAAGAAAGGTATATTTGTTGGGTACAGTGATTGCTCGAAGGCTTATCGAGTTTATATATTGGGACAAAGGCACATTGAGGTTAGCAGAGATGTGTTCTTCCATGAGGAAGCTGTGTTTCATAAAACACTAGAGCTTTCAACGGAAGATACAGTTTCTCCACTTGAGTTTCCAGATTCAGAGATTCAGAGGGAGGAAGAGAAATTTGAGTATCAAATTCTAGATGTACTTGAAGACATTGAAAGTCCATTAGAAGAACAACTTGAAGTTCCTCCTTCCAAAAGGAGTCTTGCTTGGTATCGAGAGACGGAGCAAGAAGGCGAGAAGCATCAAGCTCCTCCCAGGACTTTTAGAGAAAGCATAAGACCACATAAGTACTCCGGTCTTATGAGTTAGCTTATCAGTTCAGAACCTTCATCATACGAAGAAGCAACAAGTAAACAGGTATGGGTTGATGCCATGATTGAAGAGTACAAGTCAATCATGAAGAATGATGTTTGGGAAATTGTTCCTAGACCAACAGGGAAGTTAGTTGTGACTTCCCAATGGCTTTATAAGATCAAGCATGTTGTAGATGGCAGTGTGGAGAAGTATAAAGCCAGATTTGTAGCTTGTGGCTTCACTCAGAAAGAAGGTGTTGCCGCCTAATACACACTTTAGAACACGGGGAAGTCTACAACCTGCTTTGTGTGTCCTTGGGGGCAAGTTAGAGCTGGGGACCACTGTCACCACAGTCTCCCAACTCCTCCGTTTAGGCCAAATCCCAACAGAGCCAAGGGGGGTAGTCCCTACAGGAAGGTTTATTAACAATTTAGTTAAAGGGATTTTATTTGATTAAGGTTATGAGGTTACAAGATCAGTGCCTAGATTAAATGGAGTCAAAAGATTACAAGTTACAAACTTACAAAAGAATTAAGAATGGTTATCCACAATTGTCTAAGCTAAGCAAGATCTACACTATTAACAATATGAACAAGTGTTTAAGAATGGTTAAACAAATATATAATGATACCTGAAAGGAAACAAGATATACACCGGATGAACAAGTTACTATGCCAAAGATCAAACGACAAATTGCTTTCAAGTTAAAAGATTAAACAATGTTTTACCCAAGCGTGCCACAGTACTTTAAAGATATTGTACTTGAAAGTGCAACGTACTGAAATGAAATTGAGATGCTTGCAAGATGTACTTGTAAAATGAAAGCCTTGAAAAACAAGGACTTTGAAGCAAATACAGAAACAGAAATGTGGGTAAGACGTTTTGTAATGTCTCTTGGTTCCTTTTAGGTAAATTTTATTAAAGTTGAAGTTTTGGATTAAGTTTTAGATTCGGTGGTGCGACTACCCCAATCTAGTATTTCTCAAGTCAAAGAGGGATTGCTGGTGTGCTCAAAATAATGGAAACAAGTCCACCTGTAGCTCCCAGGTCAAACCCCAATGTCCCGATGCTCAACAAGGAGGACGTAGAACGCCTAGAAACCCCCACGGTCTTCTACTCCAACTAGCTTTCGAGGTCACTGTTTTTAATCAACTGAAAAAATAGCAAGATAGATGCCTATTAAACTAGAGCCCCCAAACCCCTCCGCTTTTCATACTCTTGATTCGAGTTCCCTAAAGGGAGATAACGGAGGGCAAAGGATACACAAATGGATCTTAGTTTGTATATTACTCTTTGCAAAATTAAATGACAGGAAATAAATTACAGAAATAAAATAACCCACAAGCCTCAAACCAAGCTTTGTGCCACAAGGCACGTTGCCGGTACCTTGAGGTACTTGGAGCAACTAAACTATAGAATAGAAAGCAAAACTAATCTAGATGTTTGCTTGAAAAAGAAATGCTCAGAAAATAAGCTAAGCTAAACTAAGTATGCTAACCACACAACAATCTCCCTAAAGGAGAAGGTGGGTAAAAATGAAAAATCTAGATTTATTTGAAATGGAAAAACAACAACTAGTGATCTACTTCCTACTCTACTTCTTAATCTATTTACATATAGATTACAGATGCTTTATAAACTTTTGGAGAATAACCCAAGAGAACTTCTCTTTGGGGTTTACAAATATCAGAAAAGAAGAGAGAAAGGTGAGGGTTTGAACCCCTTTTGGAACCGGTTGAAGTTTGAGGTATTTCTGGGCCAATTTGGGCAGCACCTCCCCTTCACCTGTGTAAAACATGTCAAAAACCAGCAAACAAAGCTTGCTGGAAATCACAGAAAACTAAAAGAAATTATCAGAAAAAGTCAGTAAAAAAAAATCACTAATTTAGGGCAAAAATCTGATTGAAAAAATAACTGAAATGTGATGTTTAGAGGGCTGGAAACTAAGTTTTTCAACCACCTAAATGCTACTGAAATATTAGATCTGAAATGTTTAATTAAAACACTAAAGATTTAGGCCTTAAGAAATGAGTTTTTACCACTATACAATGGTAGAAACCCTAGATCTAGAACAAAAAAAAACAGATCTGAAAACAAAAAACCTTTGGAGGAGCCCTTCTTAGTTTTAGATCCCTGCAAAATAAATCTATTAGAGTTGCAACAAGTAAGCAAAGAGATGAGCACAAAAATAAATCCTACAAAATATTTTGTACAATCTTACTAGTCTACTCACAAATGAAGATAGAAGTACTTCTACTTACAAGTTTCTCCACAAAATACTTTGTGGAGAGCCTCCAAGTTCAAATGCAACAATAATTGATAAATGCACAAGGTTATCTCACTAATCCAAGCATGAAATGAGAGAGATCCACACCAATAATTTGCCTCCAAAGCTTTCTTCTATTAGGCCCAACTAGGGCAAGATTTAATACAACAATAAGAAGAGGCTTGAGCCAAATGCTTGAGAGAATATGAGAGGAGAAGAGAGAAAGATTTCAGCAGCATAACCTTATCATGAGAATATTATGGAGTGAGGGAGAGGAGCCCTCCTTTTATAGTTGAAGAGACCTCAAACCCACTCCTAAATCAAGGGTCCAAAACATAGATTTAAACTCTAGCTCTCCGCCACCCTTAGATCCAGGTTTGTTGACTTTGCAAGCCATCCACCAATCATAAGCAAGGGCGCCTCTTCAAATCAGTGGTCAAAAAGATAGATCCATGTCACAATGAAGCTTAACCCTTAGATCTAGGGTTTCCATGACTCAAGTAGGGCCTCCTTTGACTCAAATTTTGATTTTTATCTTTTGTTTTTTAATCTTTTATTTTTTATCTTTTATTTTATTTTTTATTTTGTAATCTTTTATTTTTTATCTTTTATTTTAATCTTTTATTTTATTTTTTATTTTTTATTTTTTATTTTTAATCTTTTATTTTATCTTTTAAAAAAACAAGAGGGGTGCCCCATTTAGGAGATCTTCAAAAATTTATTTTGACCATGGGGGGGGGGGTTATTTAAAAATAAAAATTGACTATGCTTAGCCACCCCCCAAACTTAATTACAATGGCCTTATTTGATTTTTCCCTTCAAAATCACATATTTTATTTTTTCACCCTAGGAAATTAAATTAATTTCCTAGGAAAAAAAAAACCTTGTCTTAACCAAAATTGGTCTAACTTCCTAACCCCTTGTTAGAATGACATGGGACTTGAACCAATGGCTTAGGGGGTGTCATAGCATTTTCATTTGCATTCATAGCTCCTATTACAAAATGCCAAGGTTGAAGAGATTACATTATTACATCAAAACTTACTTAATTAACCACCAAATGGTAAAGTTAATTAATTAGGGAAAAAGTTAAAAAAATAAAATTAAAATCCTAACGAAATTCTGCAAGACTACAATTTATGGCTAGCATGGTCATGGACAACAACTTAAAACCTTAGCCACCTCATGGGCTCGATTATCAGAATGCCAATTCATCACTTTGGAGGATTGGTGAGTGAAAAACCCAAGCAATTACAATTGTTAAATAACAAAATTAACTGGAAGGGGAAAAAACCCTCAGTGAAGAGGTTTTCCTCGATAATAAAGTCCATGGTGACATCCTTAGAGGAATGACCCGTGCTGACATATAAAGTTACATTAATTATCCCACGCAGGGGAGTGGACATTTCGTGTACAAAAGGGGTAGAATTGCCTTGTTGAGTGAGGATTTTTCCATGGTGCAATTTGTACAATATGTACATCTGCAATGTACATGACGTTGCCACCTAGTCGATATAGGTGGGCAACATAAGGCATTGACTATGATGAGACATTTGCTCTCGTTGCCAGGTATACTACCATTAGAACCATTTCACTTGCTGCAGGATTCAGATGGAAGTTACATCAGATGGATGTAAAGACAACCTTTCTCAATGGTAAGATTGAGGAAGAATTTTATATTGAACAACCTGAAGGCTTTGTGACTCATGGGAAGAAGACCCATGTATGTAAACTGAAAAAAAAACCTTGTATGGACTGAAATAGGCTCCGAGAGTCTGGTAAGCCAGGATGGATGGACTTCTCCATAGCTTGGGGTTTTCCAAAAGTATAGCTGATTCTAACTTGTTTTTTAAGGTTGTTCATAATCATGTCTTGATACGTGTTCTATATGTAGATGACTTGTTTTGTTATAGGTGATGAATAATTGATAGACCAATGTAAGAGGGATCTTACCTCTGAATTCAAGATGAAAGATGTTGGATTGATGCACTACTTCCTTGGGTTGGAATTCTGGAAAAATCCAGGTGAGATCTTTTTGACACAAGGAAAGTATGCAGTGGATATCTTGCAGAGATTTGGCATGCAGGACTGAAAGTCCATGAGCGAACTCTTGACTACCAACTTGGCAAAGTTGCAGGACTCGGCCACCAGTTCACAGAGCGTATACTCTACTCTATACAGACAGCTTATCGGCTCCTTGATGTATCTTGTGCATATGAGACCAGACATCTGTTTCACAGTGAATGCACTGAGTCAGTTCATGCCCGATCTAAAGCACATACACTTGGTAGCCGCCAAACATGTACTCAAATATGTGCGAGGTACCATCACTTATGGGCTCGGATATACTTCCAGCAGTGGAGTATTGTTAATTGGATATACAGATTCAGATTGGGCTGGCAGTGCAGTTGACTGGAAAAGTACCTCTGGTTATTGCTTCAGTATGGGATCAACAATGATCTCTTGGTCCAGCAGGAAGCAGGGTTCCATAACTCAGAGTATAGTTGAGGCAGAATATATTGCTGCAAGTGATGCCTGCAAGGAAGCAGTTTGGCTCAGAAAACTGATATTTGATCTGTTCGGGGGAAAGCTCGACTCAACGATCATCCATTGCAATAATCAGAGTTGCATAAAGCTTTGGGAGAACCCAGTGTTTCATAATAGATCGAAACACATTGAAATGAGATCATTTCATCAGAGACCTGGTGCAAAGAGGTGCTCTGAAGTTGCAGTACATTCGTACGGATGAACAGATAGCAGATATCATGACCAAGCCTTTGTCAGCATCAAAGTTCGTGTACTTTCGTGACAAGCTGGGTATGGTAGAGAATGCCTCTCTTGCTGAGAGGGAGGTTGATTTTTCTGAGCAGCATCGAGGGCCATTCTCTTAGGAGAATGGGGACACCTGGTCTGGGACCACGGTGTAGACTCAATCTAGTGTTGAGTGACCATTCTGTTGAATGGTAGATATTTGGTCCTTGACCATGATATAGACCCAGCTCTGCCCTGGGTAGACTCAACCCCGTGTTGAGTGACCATTCTGTTGAATGGTAGACATCTAGTCTGAGACCACGATGTAAACCAATCTAGTACTGGCAGAATCAACTTAGTTATAAGTAGCCATTCTCTTGGAGAATGGAGGCACTTGGTCTGTTACCAGGAAGGAACTATAAGCCCTAGACTTGGTCTAGGCATGTGTGACACTCTGACCCTTGATTGATGGACTTTGTGTTCTTCTCCAAGGTTTAGCTACCCTTGGTTAAGAAACCCTAGTACCTGATTTTGGTGTCACACAGAGTGTGAGATAAAAGCATTAGTAACTTTCTTGGTTTATGATGATGTACTTTAAATGGATTTAAAAGACCACAGGTAATGACCATAGGGGCACTTGGAAAAAGTCTAAAAGCAAAAGTAAAAAATAATGACTTTTGGACCACAGGAAAAGGGACCATAGGTGAAAGTCAAAAATACATAATGACTTTTGGTAAAAGTAAAAAATACATAAAGGACCTTTTAGGCTACAGAAAGGTAAAAAGGTACAAGTGAAAATTAGAAAAGAATAAAAATAATATTATTTTGTTCTTTATAATTTTGGTCCACTTACAAGTGACTCAAGGCTATAAAAGAATATCAAGTCAATTCATTATCACATACACACTTGCTCTCACAGGTACATCTGCTATACTGAAGATCTCTCAACAAAACCCTCAGCTAGGGTTTCCTTCTATTTTGTCTTAAGGGTTTCTTCAAACCCTCATCTTCAGCATCCTTCAGATCTGGGCAGCCACTTCCAGATTTGGGCAAATCCACTTGGGCAGCCTTCAACATTTACGGGCAGCCTCACTGTTTTTCCGGGCAGCTGAATCTTTCACAGGAAGCCTCTTTCTTTTACGAGAAGCTCTTCTTTTCTTCTTTGGTAAGGCCATGGAGGGGGACTACCCTCTTGGCACCCACGAGAAGCCTGCTACAGGCATACCCGTGAGGGTTTGGCCCACGGCCAACCCTTGGGCATCCCTAGGGCAGACCCACAAGGGCTGTCGTGGCCCTACAGCACCTTCGGGCAGCCTATAGGCATACTTGTGAGGGTGCTGTAGCAGCCCGAGGTTGCACAGTCCCTCGGGGAAGCCTACGGGCCACAACCCGTGAGGTCATGGGATAGGCTGCCAGGCAGCAACAGAGCTGCCATAAGGTAGCTGGGCAGACCACAGTGCAGGTAATCGGGCTGCCATACAACAGTTGGGCAAGTGAAAAGAAAATTCGGGCAGCCGTACAGCAGATCAGGTAGGTCTGGGATAGATTCAGGCAGGCTGACAAGTATAGTTAGCATATCTGGAAATTTAGGGCAGCCTACATAATTTGTGGGTAGGAGAGAAAAAGAGCCCTAATTATGGAAAAGGCTTATTTTGGCAATTTTGATGTAATTTTGGAAATTGGTTTTCTGCTTATGTGGTTAGCCCTATTTGGGTTTGTAGAACTTTTTGAAGAATTTAAGTCATCTCATTTACGAGATGAGCTACTAATGCTTTTTGGGGTTTTTGTCCTTTAAAGGTTTCCCCAGTGAAAAACTCTTGTGTCCATTGTGCTGATGTGATGAATGTTATTTTACTGGACTTGTCATTTGTTTAAAGTTAATCTGCAAATTTTTTAAGTATTCATGTTAATGCTAAAATTCAACAACAAAAAGCCATGATTCTATGTCCTAGCTTAGTAAAGTTGAATCAAAGGAAGGGACTAATGTTACAATAAACAAGATCGTAAAAAGTGATTCAAGGAGAGGGTAACTCATGAAGATATAATTCCCTTCGAGAGCCGCACATATGGATGAAAATTATTAACCTCTAGCTCTTGAAAGCTAATTAATTAGCGAACCCCTTTACCTAAGATTTCAATTAAATTCCCCTTCATTACATTATATTCACTTCATTATCCTCACCTTGCTTAGAAACTTAGGAAGTTCACTTAGTCTTAGGGGTGCAACATGTAAATCTGGATCAATTATGGTTTCACCATGATAGTACTAAGGTTATTTGGACAATTAATTAAATGAGTTGTTGGAGAAGTGCACATAATAGTTTTTTATGTTAATATTTGCATTTTATTAAGTGTTTTCATAAGTTATACATTATGATGTCTAACACTTGGTTGATTTCATTAGATACATGTGTTCTCCTAGGTGGTGCACCCCCTTTGTCATGCCCATGGTATTGGCACATGGTATTTATTAGATCTACTTGGGTGCTCCTCTCATGGGAGATTATTTTACCACACATGTATTATTTTACTCATATTCTAGTGGTGCGTCCCCCTATTTTTGACTTGTCAAGTTGGTTAAGAAGATGAGTTGGGGTTTTCGAGTCTAGGGTTGCAATTTTTGACTTTATCCCTTGATAATTTAACAACTCTCTGATCTATATAAGAGAGAACCACCTCTTGTATTTTTTGCTAATCACTTGTGAATAAAGGGTTCTCTTTGGAGATTTTACTTAAAGTTTTCTTTTGAGTTTATGAGTTGAGAATTGTTTCTTGAAGAGGAGAACTAGAAGACAATAGGAGCTAGATCTTGATGGCTTCCTTTGCTCCAAGAGGTTAAGGTAATACTAGTTAAATTTGCTTTTCTTTTGTTATAGATTACTAGCATAAGCATGTATGTTTTCAGCATTTAAATTATACACTTTGTTGTTTCTATAGCATAGATCTAGTGTTTTTGTAGGTATCTTGTGGATTCAACAACTAGAATCAATACCTAGGGGTATTGAAGAGGCTATTGGTCATCATCAACTATTGCGTTTAGTTGAGCTCTTCAACCAAGCGTACCTGGTGATCTCCAAACCCTTCTATTCACCTCCTGTGGAATCCATTGGCCCAACAACTCACTTAAGGAAAAATATAAAAAATATTACTAATACAGTGGAGCATAGTCTCACTGTAGTCCCCATAGTTGTAGATGTGTTTTGGTGAGTTGACCATTGGAATATCCAGGGTGGTTTATAGAGCAACATATCCTTACTGAGTTGGAATATATTGGGTATTAGAGACCTTTAGTTTCATGTGCTTCCTTGATTACTAATTTAAACCATGCTCCTTTTAGATTTTACATCATTGATTACTTATTTTGTAATCTGATCTAAGTTTATCCCTTTTTTATTCATGTTACCATGCTTGTTTATGTTGCATTTTATTTGGGCCAATTAGTGAACAATGGCATGCGGCCTGTGATAACTCAAAAATGGAATTCAATGTCACTCAATGCTCTTTGTAAAATATCTCAACATGAGATTTAACTTGAAAAAACATGATGTTGAACAATCTGAATTTATCCCTACATTACTGCATTTTGTATGTTGTTACAACTATCATTTTTGCATGGAAATTACTTTTCGTTTGGCACATTAACGACTTTTTTAACAATATACTACATTTTATTTCAGGTGGGAAAGAATTGCAACCTAGCAAATGGGGTCTATCAGAGGCCGAGTTATTTATTTCTAAAGGTTCAACTTCAGAAAGGACACAGATAGGTGGGTCTCCCATGGAAGATAATGCAAAGGAAATTGTTAAAAGGCGCTTATTTATTGGGATAGGGCTTGCGTTGTCAGCGACTAGTCTAGCATTTGTATGTAGCTCTTGTTTACTTCTGCTTCTTTCTCACTTTTCTTCTCTTGCTCTGTTTATTTCATGTGGACATATATTCTTGTGAAGTATGTTATGCAATGTTTCTCTTGGTTAGTTTGTTAGAACAATAGATGTTGAACAATACGCATGAAATTGGTTGGTATTATGAGTAAAAGATGACATTGGATTTCTAGTTGTATTGCATGACTACCATAACTACATATCATCATCATGCTTTTACCATTATATGGTTTGTAATTTGTATTTGGTACTTTATTTGATTATCTATCTTTCTATCTAGATATATTTTTTCAAAACATAGAATGTAGACATCTTAGGTACACCCTTGTTGCTTTTCTTAACATGTCTCTAGATACTACTCATTGATTTTCTTTGGCCTATTATGAACATTAGTAGACTCTGTATCATTCTCAAATGATACACACATAACTGTAGTTTATTTGTTTTGCAATATAGATTGAATTCAAGATAGAGTCAACCAGAGATTGAAATTATCTTCTAACACAGCCATTGAAATCTGTTTTCTTTGTAGTAATGCAAGAGTATCCTAGGAATGCCCAAGTATGATTGCAGTTAGTTCACAATAGGAAATTGCAATATAAGGAAGTGCGGATGGAAAAGTGCAAGTGCATCATAATGATGCAATGTACGATTGTGGTAGAGAGAGGAAGAAAGTGTGCAGCCATTGAGGATGGATCATGCACAAATAGTGTTAATAATAAATGCAAAGAAGATGGAGCATGGAAAGTGTTACCACCTAAGTTGTACTTGGTGGTTTTTTTAAGCGAGCCGACGAAGTAGAACAAGAACACTTGTTCATTATTCAAAGTTCATAAGTCATTCAACCTTCTTCTGGGATTTTTTTTAAAATTTTTCTTGTACCACATGTTCATATTCCCTTGGGGAACTTGTAATAAAATGTTCTAGCATGGTGGTGTATGTAAAAGACTCGGTCTCCTAGACTTATTTATCAATCCGACTAGCCCAGAGTGTTTTTGCCCTTAGAGATTATTTGTTGTTGAGCAAACGACTAATAATTTCTGAGTTTTTCACTCATACCACCAAAGTTGGGGTGGTCGTCTTGGTATTTACGCCTAGGGGGTTATTCGAGTCTGTGTCAATGTTTATAAACATGGTAGGCATTAATATTGAGTCATATGGACATGTGTTAGGCCCCCCTAGGTTTATTTTTAAGTTTTGGTAAAAATAATTTTTCTCGTAAACTTAGACTACTTTTTAATAGTTTAATTGGGAAAATTGAGATTGTAATAAAAGTGTGGTTAGGGATTAGTTTTGGACATGGGGGTGCTCATTTTCTAACTTGGAGCACCCGTTTAACCCAAAAACCCACTTTTCTTAAGTTTTAAGTGATAAATTTATCACTTAAGTCAAAAAATCTCCAAAATCATTTTTATTAATTAAAAAATCAAAATAATTAATAAATGGAGAATTTTCCCAATTTCGTAAATCAGTGGAAAATGCTCAGATTTGACTGAAATCAGTTTCTATCGGCTTCCTTGGTTTAAGGCAAGACATCTCCTTGATTAAAGTGTCAGCTTCAGTGTTGATTGAGGCTACTATGAGTTTGCCAGATTAAGGGGACGTTTTTATCCTTAGAAGGGGGCATAAATGCTCATGTGGCACTCATCTAGCGTGTTTTGGAGATCCCAAAGAGGGGTTGTGCCTACCTCTTGAGAGGTGGCACATTTTTTTTGAGTGTAACTCCCTCTAACTCGCCCAAATCAAGAGATAAACTCACTCTCAATCTCAAATTCACCCTCAGTCTTCTTCAGTTGGCAGAGGCGCCCTCTGGGCCTCTCCGGCTATAAATAAAGCCTCTGCCTCTCTCACAGAAGAGTTTAGTTTAGAGTAAGAGAGTGCATGCTGTTGTAACCTATATGTTATTGCTATTTTTTGTTGAATAAAAGAAATCTTTGGAGGCTAGTGGTGGTGTGCTTTGTTGTGTGCATTCAGATTGTCATGCATTATTGAGGTAAAAAACTGTATTTTTCCAATTTTTATGCATTACTTGTGTTTTAGAGCTTGCCTATGATGGTTTCTTCGAACTGGTAGGAATAGGAGTTGAAAGTAAGATTACTTTAATTCTTATATTATCATTGTATGCTTAGAGGTAAAAAATTGCATGCTAAATAAGTGTATTTTCATGCATTATTAACCTCTTTTTATATGTGATTTCAAGATCTCATGGGTATTGTTTGAGTTGCAGGTTTCCCAATTTCGAAGTGGCATGGATCTAGTTTGATGCTCCCCATTTCAAGGAAAATACGAAAGAGATAGTCCCTCGGCACCTCACTACAAAGTGTTTCAAAGTGAAACCCCCGACAACATAAAATACTCCTCGTTCCTTTCGCAGTCTTAAAAATTATTTTTCCCTCTTGTTACCCAACTTGTTTACTTAATATCTTTGCATTAAGAAGTATAAATCTTTCACTTAGATCTAGTTCTTAAGTTTTTATTAGATCTAGTAAAGCAATTTTCATCCATTTTGAATAGATCTGGCATAAAGGAATCAGTTTTTGCATGGTATTTTCAGTGAAATCTATAGCTTGCATGCAATAGTTGTTTCTTTCAAGTTTTAAAGTTATATCTAGCATAGAAGTGCACATCATATTGGCTGCCCAAAAGGCAAGCCAAGATCCCAAGGAAAGCTTACTTTCCTTGGTTCCCTTTTGCTCATTTTTAAACTTTTTTAACTTGGATTTTTGTGGGTATTTTTTGTGTTGTCCAAAGACACTTCTAAAGTGTTTTTGGGCACTTTTTACTAAAATTTGCTTGCTGTTTTTTAGCAAGTCTGTTCGAAAAGAGGAGGATACGTTGCCCAAAAACCAATTTGTGGGCCATCCGAAGCTTCCAGGAAGCCCCCCCCTTAGCTAAGCTTCTTTTCTTTTTGTTTTGTAAGCCTTTCGATCCCAGATAACAAGGACCAAAGTGAATTTCCTCTAAAGTATTGTAACTAATTAATAAAAGAGATCTAGAGTAGGCTCTTTCGAGCTTGCTCCCCATCCCCCCAAGGGGGATTCTGCGTTTTGGTGGTTTTTTGTTTTTTCATTTTTTTTTAGTTTAGTTGTGTTTTGTAGCATTGTATACTTTGAGTTTCATTACAAGCGTTCAATATTCATAAATTCAAAGTAATCGTACTACTTACTCCACGAATTACCGATTGACTCGAAAGGGGAAAGAGATGCGTGGTAGGACTAATTAGACAATTCATGAATTTTTCTGGTATTTTTCTTTTATCTAAAATCAACCCCTCCTCGATTTCCCGATTGAGGTCGATTTGGACCGAAAGAGATTCTTGGAGGGTTTTCTTTTTTTAACAAAGAACACAAAAGTTAAAATCCTTAAAAATTACCAAGACTCTGTTGTGTATGCTCTGCACTGGGTGCGGTTCGTCCAATCAGCCGGCTGCATCAAAAGCAGCGTGGGTGACTAGAATAATTAGTTCTCACATTTTAGATGAACCTCCCAGGGGAAAATCCAACGCCTCGAATTAAGCCGTTGCGGTGGCAAATTACCCAAAGGAAGTAGGAACAACTGGTCAGTGACCTCGAGACACAGTTATGATACACCCTTGCGATGTAGTGTTGAACACCGTCTCAGAGACTCCAACTAGCCTACATATTCCTTGCGGGTAGCCGTATCGGTTAAGGGTTTTGGACATACTTCCCCATACCCTCGAGTATATTGGGAGTCCCCTTCCCCCCTAAGTTTAATCAACTCATCCTACATTAACTTAAAATTTGACCAAGATAACTTGCAACATTTCTTTCTGCAATACAACAACAATTTCATTTGTGGAATCCATTATTGGCACTGGTCTCTTTTATATATATAATCATCTGTTTTCATGTGCGTTGATATATGATACCTTGATCTTTATGTTGTTGTACTTAAATTCCGTTGCAAATATCTTGTGTTAAGTTTTTTTTCTTTCATCAAAACTCCTAAATAACTCAATCATCACCATAAACACTAAAGCCTTAACAACCTTAGCAATTAATAGGGTCTACCCCCCATGGCTTCGTTAGGAGTTGGCCTAAATGGAGGAGTCAAGAACAAGGTGACAACCTTGACTTGAGACTTTCCCCCAAGGACACACCGAGTGGCTTGAAGATTTATGCCACGTCCCCCCCAGGTGTGTGAAAGGAGGCAACATAAAGTATGCAAAATGTGTTAGGGTTGATGCATCGGTGTACCTCACTGTTGCTTTTGAATATCTCATGGTTGAGGTTTTGGAACTCGCTGGTAATGCTTCTTTGAAAGGGTTTCAACAATGCATTGACAATGTTATGGCAGAGGTGGATTGTCTTCTAGGCAGAAGGCAAGGGATTTTCAGTCTCCGGATGATGGAAATACCCTAAACCGTCATCCAACAATTGCTTGTACTTGAGTTGTAGCATTGACAAAAGGTTCAAGATAAACGAGGATGTCGATCCTCTGGAAGGAATACTTGTTGCCTTCAAGGATAATCAATGCATGAGGGACATGATATCAATTGGAGGATGGCACAAAGGAGTTACGTTGCAAGAAACACCCTAACCCTTGCCGTACCAACCACGTTTCTCCTCTGGAACGCGTTTGATACAGCCCTGAAATGCGTTTCAGACCTTACAACACCATCTTGCGTGTGGGAAATGCGTGATGTACGGTCTGAAACGCGTTTCAAGTCCGTTTCAGCCTCCGTACAACACGTTTCCAACATGGATAAAGCCCATTCGGGCCCAAAAAAAAACCCTGCTTAATTTGTGAGTTAAGTTACTTAACTCTGGTTTGGAAACGTCGATTAGGGTCAGGTCCTAGCTAAGCGTGCATCTTGTTCCATTTTTTAGGAAGACTATGATGATCAAGATGATGATATTAGTATTAGTCTTTGATTCTTTAGTTTTTACTAGCTTTTCTCATGTTATAGTTATGTGTTGACTGTTCACATTTTGATATATGTAGCACTGTAGCCTCATATATAAAGGCTGATTTTGGATATTACTATTTTCCATTTGGCAATTTGCATTATATAATAGGGATGGAGTGATGGACTTATGATTGAAATGTGATGACTCATTAGTAAAAATGTGATGTTATAGTTAAATTTTTGAAATTATCATTTATCATTTGTAAGTTGTCATTTATGTTTCACATTTAATTTTTTAATGTCCTTCCTAAATTTCTAATATATATATATCGCGTTTCCCTGTTTCCTAAATTTTGGGGAGTAATGTTTCCATTGTGTTCCCGTATCGGATACACGTTTCCGTTTCCCCGTATCATGCAACTTAGCAAAGGAGACTTAAGTTATTGTTAGTTGGGTCACTCATATAAACATGGTAGCTTTGTGTGTGTGGTTGATCTCACAAGCAATTGGAGCACAGAAGAAGCATCAACTATAGATTCTTGATAATGGATAGTTGAAAAGTATCGTGACAAGGATTGATGTGAAGCATTGGCAGAAGAAGCACACAAAAGATAGAGGATGAAGAAGTAATGGGTTCACTGCATTGTAAGCATTTTTATGGAGTTGGATTTAATTGCAATGTAAATGGGCATACGACTATAAGACCTATTTAGGCATGCGTATTCTTGGTTTATTGATTCATTGGTGTAAAGTATGATACACACTTAGGTGATAGGGGGGCATGTTGTATTCCCGGATACTTGGTCAAAAACTTCGAGGGGGGTTGGTGTTTACCCCAGGTTAAGTTTAAAAGGGGGAATGCTAGGTTAATGTGGACTCGGTTATTGAATATTTGAGAAACCTTGATTTGGTCGTTAATGGGTTTATTGTTGGTGGTTTATGGGCCCATGCTATTGGGTATCCCATGTTGTTTTCCCATGGTATTAGCATGTGATGGAGCCTATTTAAAGGTTTGCTTAACTCCATTGTAAAATGCCTTGATTAAGGACAACATAAGATATCTTTGGTTGTTGGTTTTCTTGGTAAAGAGTTTCTAGGGTAAAAAATCTTGTTTATCCTTTGTGCTTGCTTTGTGCTCCTCACTATGCTTGTTTTGTTTCTAACATCATTCACCATCAAAGTGATATAAAATTGAGCATGATTTCCATTTCCTCTTCCTTGATGCATGCGTCAAAACACCATGGGATAATCTTCATGAGAAGGTTCCACTAGACTTTAAAGAAGCAACCTTTTTATACTTTATTTGCACATCATTATTATACTAGTTAACCTCTAAAGGAAGGTGTCCTGGTAAGCCTTCTGGGCTTCCAGAAAATGACAAAGACATAACCTTCTAGGGTCCAATCTCTCCCTGTTGCCCTGTGGGGGAAAATGAGCCGTACATTATACAAAGAATGAGTGCTTATCCTCTAGCCATCAACTTTTTTCTTATTACTAGCTTGCCAACCTCCAAGAGCAGGTGCCTTGGAAAGCCTTCTGGGATTCTCGAAAATGATTAAGGCTCAGCCTTGAGGGGCTTGCCTCACCCTGATACCCTGTGGGGACAAATGAGCCTTACACCATACAATGGATGAGTGCTCATCTCTTGGAAACTGGCTAGTTTTATTTTTTATTTGCAGTAGTGTCTAGAGACACTTTTATTTTGCTGGAAGGGCATCCATTTAGAATAACTTTAAGCTTCGATGCCTTAGTGTCTAAAAACACTTCTTTGGTGGGACTACTTTTGTTCAAGACCTAGACGTAGACATTCCCTGTGATAAACATTACCTAAACCGACACCAGGACACAATTTATACATGGAGACCTATTCCAACATAGAGGTGAAGGTGGGGGAAATCCCAGATGTCACTAGTCAAGTTACAAGTCAAGGTTAATCAATCAACAAGGGAAAGCAACAGATGGATGGAGACAATGGAGATGGTGCCAAGACTAGCAAGCTATGCCCCTAAAGGGAAATGACCAAATCCATACTAGGAGTAGGGCAAGGCCAATGAGTATACACATGAATCTCTCGGTCAAAACAACTAGACCATTTATACTTTAAATTCCAAGTAAAGTATTGCCAACATATAATCAATATCAACTGAGTCTCATTGCTAAAATAGCTAAAAGAGCAACATCAAAATCCATATGCACAAACCATAATATTACCTGGGTCATATACCTGCACTGGATTTGAAACCAATTTGAAGATCCCTGGAACAATTGCTGCTGCTATATATCAAGGGCACTATAACAATCTCTGCTCTAGGTCATGAAGGAATGGCTAACTCAGTCATCGAATCTGGGGTCATGAGGCTCAGTTATGGCGTAGAACTGGTCAATCTGAATACTCTGGATCTGCTGAAAGTGGGAGATCATCAACTGGTGGCTTATTATCTGCTGACCTCATAGTAAAGGATTGGCCCAAAGAACTGCTGAGGACCAAAAGTAGCCCAACTATTATATATGTGACAACAATGCTCTCCCTCATGAGGCCTTGTGTATGTCTAGCATTATACATGTGGCATTGACCACTTCGTTTTTAAGAGTTTGTTAATGTTGGTTAGATTTTAGAGGAGTATTTTGATTTGTTTACACCTCCCTAGGATGCATCTAGGGTTTTCATAGATCTATTATTATTTTATTGTAAAGGAAGTTGAGCTTCTCTGCTATATAAGAGAGTCTCTTCTTCATTTGTACTCATAGTTGGATTTTGAGAGTTTCCTCTTTATTGGAGCCTAATAGACATATCTTTCATGGAGAAAATTGAATTGTGAGGTTTATTTTTCCATTGTAATTGTGGTTTTCCTTATTTTTATCTTTAATGTTGAAAGTGATTTGTAGAATAACTAAGCTTGTAATTATGGCCATAGAAAAACAAAATTGTGGAAGGGTTGTGAGAGAAAATTTCCTCCAATCCTTTGCTGATTCATGCATGCTTTGTATTGTTATAGCATCTTGTCATTTTTAAGAGTATTTGCTTACTATTACTAATACTTCATTGCATAAATCACACCCTAACTACGATGTTTTGAGTTGCCTCTTTATGGGATCTCCTAGTGATTTCTATTTATCATTTTGTAGCATGTTGGAGTTTGTTAGTGAATTGTGAAAGCAGCCCTAGTTTCCCAACCTTTCAAGAATTTATCCCCTTTATTTGTTTAGATTCCTTTTGACATCCTTGGCCCTGGGGATTCACACCAGTCTTCATTCTCCCCCCATCACCTTTGTTTCCTATGCTACAACACAAACCATTTTTCTAGGCAATGTCTTCACCTTTTCTTTCATTTTTGAAAGCCTTAGCAATTCTATCATCAGAGAAGTCCCCCTTGGTTGGAGAAAAGCTAATCTAGAGTGTAGGGAGGTAGTTACAGAGTGTAGGGAGGTAGTTACAGACGTGACAATGGATAACACCTTTAGGTTATAGTTGGGCCAACTTTGTTCTTTGGGGCTTTAAATCACTAGTTTGAGCTGTAACACAACGACATATAGAAAGCTCTCCAAATGTCTTCAACCAAAAGGTCTAAGATACAAGAAAGGGGCTAGGGTTTCACTATGCACCCCACTTCAAATGAAGGAACCCCTTGTTAGAAAGTGGCAACAAGGAAGGTCTTCTATCATTGCATGTGTCCTTGCATGCTAGAAGACATTAAACAGTAAGCCAAATGTATTAATGTGATTTTCTTAAGTTTAGACTTAGGAAAATACATTAATTAATCTAATTTGATTTTGACTTAATGGAGTCACTTTTATAAAGTGAAAAGTGAAATAATTTAAGTGATGGCTAATCTAATCTTTGTTGAATTATTGTAACTTCGAAGAATATTCTAAATATATTTTTTAGTGGTCCCCGATGCTCCTATTGGGAGAATCACTTGTATTTCTTTGTACCCCGATGTTCCTATCAGAAGAATTACTAAAAGTCATGAGGAAGTCCCCTCTGTTGTAAGTCGGGTCATTAGTACCCTAGATGTGGTTCCTCGAGCCTACATAACTGAGTTAGGATTCCTTGAGCCTACATAACTGAGTCAAATATTAAGTGAACGAAAGAATATAAATAGAGGGAAGCGCTCCTCATTTGAGACACACACACTCACTTGTGTAGCGCATAAGAGAGAGAGAGAGGAAGAGCTATAGCTGGAGAAGGAGGAGGATCAGTTTTGGGTTTTACCTTTTTATCTTTTGGGGCATCTATATTGAGGAAGCTTTTGCTGGGTTTTTCCCAAGATAAATCTTTGTGTTCTTTTTGTGTGGTTGTGCTTATCTATCTTTCAGTGATCTTTTGGCTTATGGTTATCCTGTTATGATGCTAAATGTTTTAAGATATGATATAACAATTAAAATTCAACAATCTTGGCCATTGATCTCAGCGGAGGATCTCATCCATTGATCCATAGTGAGGGTTAGGGTTTTCGCTTGGCCATTGAGTTAAAAGAAGATTTGATGGAGATGACACACACACAGAGACAGACAAGGAAGTTGGAGGAAGAAGTTTGCAGAGAAGACGAAGGAGCACTCACCCGGAATATTTGCCGACAGATTAGGCAAAGCACAGGGCCGTACACACTCACGTAGAGGGAGGTCGTACAACTCGACAAAGGCTGTAGCTGTACAACAATCGTGCGGATTCCGTACATCCGTGCAGGAAGGCCGTACTGCTATAGCCGGAGGCCGTACAGCTGCGTAGGAGGCCGAACCGTTTTGCTGGGTTTGCCCAATGATGTGCAAAGGTTCTATTTTTCGTGGTTGGGTGAATTCATCTGCTGGATTGTAATTGTTCCATATCTTCATAATAAAATTTCATATCTGACTGCTGCACCGGTTTTCCCAACTTGGGTTTTATCTAGGGGTTTCTATATAAAAAAAACTGTCTATATTGATTTGATTGTTTCTCAGTATTTATTTTCCGCTGCATTACTAGTAAAGAAATTCACGTGTGGTTATCAGTTAAAATTAAAATATACTGTTGAGCTCAAGTGTGAGCTTTAAGGAAATTTACATGGTATTAGAGCTCTGTTGAGCTAAATTTGAGAAACACCAACAGTATTGATAGATCAGGGGAAATCTATTGAAGACACAACCCTAGAGTTCAAATCTAGGGTTTGACATGTACACTTCACTATGGCCATACAATTGAGAGTCGAGGATAGACTCCAGGGGGTTTAGAACTTTCCTACATGGAAAAAAAGGATCATGATGATCTTGGATTTTAGTGATGTAGAGGAGCACATTGAATCCACGAAGGTTGCGCCCACAGATTCGACAGAGTTGGCAAGGTGGAAGAAGTTAGATTCCAGAGCTACTTTGATCATCTTGGATGGGGTGAAGGACCACATAGTTCCTCACCTTTCCGTGAAGAAGACCGCATTGGAAATGTGGAAGGCTTTGGAAGGACTTTACTAGAGCAAGATCGAAAACCGAAAGATGGTGCTGCAGGAGAGGATATGCAGTACCAAGATGGCCAAGGGTGAAGGAGTGGTGCCTTATCTCACAAGGCTCACACAGATCAGAGACGAGCTTGGAGCAGTTGCCTCTAAGAACGAGGATGAGGAGCTAGTTCGGAGAGCTCTCAATGGCTTTTTTAAGCCATGGGGCACCTTTGTAAAAGGTGTGGTGGCCTGGGAGAAGCTCCCTAACTGGCAGAGATTGTGGGATGATTTTGTGCAGGAGGAGACTCGCATGGGTCAAGGTTCGGGTTCATCTAGCAATGCCCCACAGATTGTGGATGAAGAAGCTCTAACCCTAGTAGGGAAGAGGAAGGGTAAGGAAAAGAAAAAGAAGGGTGGTAAGAAGAACATTGACATGTCCAAGGTCAAATGTTTTATCTTCCACAAGCAAGGAAACTTTGCCTCCCAATGCCCAGACAAGAAGAAGAAGAACAATACCCAGATGGCAGGATCTGAAGAGGTGGAGGAGTTCAGCAAATTCTTCGACGAAGACTTTTATCTGATAGCTTGCATGGCAAGAACCACAGGCAACAACGTTTGGTATGTAGACAATGGAGCATCTTGTCATATGACAGGACAAAAAAGGTTCTTTAAGAGCTTGCAAGAGGGTGGATTAAACCTCCACATTGAGCTGGGTGATGATGCACAGTATCAGGCGCAGGGAGTTGATACTGTTTCGTTTCAGAGGGAGTCTGGAAAACCCCTCAGTTTTGTTGACGTATTGTATGTTTTGGGGTTGACCAAAAACCTCATATTCGTTTCCACCCTGGAGGACAAGGGATTTCAGGTGAAGTTCCGAGATCATAGGGTGTATATCGGGCCCTAGGGGTCAAATAGGAGTTTGGATCGAGTGATTTGGATCCAGAGCAGGAAGGTGTATAGACTACTGTTTGAGTCTGCAAAGGCTCTAGTCAGCAGCAACAACAGTTAGGGTGAGTTGTGGCATAGGAGGATGGCACACTTACACTATGGAGCACTGAGGCATTTGAGACAGGCAGTCATTGGAGTTCCTCAGGTACAGGAGGAGAAGCATAACCACTACAAGGGTTGTGCATTGGGGAAGAACATCGAGAAACCTTTCTCACAGATTGAGCAAAGGTCTAAGGGGACCTTGGACTTAGTGCATTCGGATGTTTGCAGACCCATGAGTGTTCGCAAACGGTTATTGCGTTACTTTCATTGATGACTATTCTAGGAAGACTTGGATCTATTTCCTTAAGGCCAAGTCAGAGGTCTTTGAGTGGTTTCGGGAGTTCAAGACTCTTGTAGAGAACCAGATAGGAAGGAAGATTCAAGAATTGAGGACGGACAACGGGGTTGAGTATACCTCCAATGAGTTCTTGGAGTATTGTTCATCGGGGGGATCAAGAAGGAGCACACCGTTCCTCATACCCCACAACAGAATGGAGTGGCAGAGAGAAAGAACCAGACATTGGTAGGAGCAGCCAAGGCCATGCTATTTGATCATGGATTGCTACTATTCCTATGGGACGAGGCATACAAGACCGCAGTTTACATTCATAACAAGTGTTCGCACAGCTTTGGGGAGGAAGACACTTGAGGAGGTCTTCACAGGCACTAGACTAGATGTGGGCCACTTGCGCATATTTGCTAGTGTCTGCTATTGTCACATTCATGCTGACACTAGGAAGAAGTTGGACCCTTCTGGAGAAAAAGGGTTACTTGTTGGTTACAGTGAGACTTCGAAGGCATACAAAGTATATATTCCTGCTCGTAAGAGGATCATTGTGAGCAGGGATGTCTAGTTTGATGAGGACAGAGCCTTACGGAGGTCTATGTACTTACCAACACAAGAGTAGCCAACACAGGACTCGGGGGTCAAGTTGGAGGAGCCACAGGTACAGGTACAGGTATAGGTACATACACAAAGCACATGTTCTGATAGTTAGGAATCAGGTGGACAGAATCCTTTGATCATTGACCTGGAGGATAAGTCGTAGCAGGAGGAGGACATCCAGCAGCCGCAGCATGAAGACACTAGGCCACGACCTAAGTGGTTTAGGTCCACAGTTTAGGATTCCAAGAAGGTGACTCTTCCATAGAGCTCCATGAGACGGAGCAAACCACCACAGAGACTTAGCTATATGGCATTCATCACGGAGTTGATTAACTCCAAACCTTCCAGTTTTGAGGAGGTTGCACAACATGATGTGTGGCAGGAAGCTATGGTTGAGGAGTATGACTCCATCATGAAACCACAGGTGTGGGAGGTTGTTCCGAGGCCAGAGGGAAAACGGGTGGTGGGATCTAGATGGATCTACAAGGTAAAGTATGCAGCAGACGGAAGCATGGAGAAGTACAAGGCGCGCCTCGTGGCAAAGGGATTTTCAGAGAAGGAGGGTTATGACTATGAGGAAACCTTCGCCCTTGTCGCCAGATATTCTTCTATTCGGACCATTATCTCTTTAGCAGCAGAGATGGGTTGTCGAGTTCATCCGATGGATGTCAACACTGCCTTCGTCAATGAAGTTATAGAGGAGGAGGTATTCATTGAGCAACCCGAGGGGTTTGATGTGGAGAACAGGGTGACGCATGTATGCAGGTTGCAGAGAGCTTTTTATGGGCTCAAGCAGGCACCTCGAGCATAGTACTTGAGGATAGACAACTATCTATGGGAGATGGGATTCCAACGAAGTGAGGTGGACCACAACCTGTACTTCTTGTCAGGTGAGGTGCCTCTCATACTGGTCTTATATGTAGATGATATCTTTCTTACAGGAGATGAGAGGCTGATTGACGACTGCAAGTCCAACCTTGCAGTTGAGTTTGAGATGAAAGACCTTGGGTTGATGCATTACTTCCTAGGCTTGGAGGTTTGGCAGAGAGATGGGTGCTTCTTCATTGGACAGGGGAAGTATGCAATGGAGATCTTGAAGAGATCCAAGATGGTGGATTGCAAGCCCATGTCCATACCTCTAGTTTCCAACTGGAGGAAGATTGATGCATCGGGATCAGAGGGGTTTGATCCTACATTGTATTGCCAACTTATCTGATCGCTCATGTATCTGGTCAACACACGACTAGACATTAGCTTTGCAGTCAACTCTTTGAGCCAGTTCATGTGGACCCTTAAAGAGTACATTGGACAACTGCAAAGCACGTGCTTCGCTACATCAGAGGTACAGTGGAGTATGGGTTGGTTTATGACCGTAGTGGGAGTGTACAACTAGCAGGATTCAAAGATGCTGACTGGACAGGATGTGTAGAAGACCAGAAGAGCATTCTAGGTTGCTATTACAACTTTGGGTCAAGGGTTGTCTATTGGTTCAACAGGAAGCAAAAGTCAGTTGCATTGAGCTCGATAGAGGCTGAGTACATAGCAACCAGTGTGGCTGCTTGTGAGGGAATGTGGCTGAGGAAGTTGCTTTCAGGGTTATTCGAGTGTGAGCTAGTGGCTACAGTGGTTCACTGTGACAATCAGAGTGGCATCAAGCTATCTGAAAATCTAGTGTTCCATGACCGGAGCAAACACATTGATATCCGGTATCACTTCTTGAGAGATTGTGTACAGGAAGGAACCATTCGGTTGGATTACATTCAGACAGATGAGCAGGTGGCAGACATTTTCACCAAGGCACTTTGCAGACACAGTTTTGTGAAGTTTAGAGACAAGTTGGGGTTGCTACCGAATCCCTTCCTTGTTGAGAGGGAGTGTTAGAAAGTGGCAACAAGGAAGGTCTTCTATTATTGCATGTGTCCTTGCATGCTAGAAGACATTAAACAGGAAGCCAAATGTATTAATGTGATTTTCCTAAGTCCTTGCATGCTAGAAGACATTAAACAGGAAGCCAAATGTATTAATGTGATTTTCCTAAGTCTAGACTTAGGAAAATCACATTAATACATTTGGCTTCCTGTTTAATGTCTTCTAGCATGCAAGGACACATCTAGACTTAGGAAAATACATTAATTAATCTGATTTGATTTTGACTTGATGGAGTCACTTTTATAAAGTGAAAAGTTGAATAATTTAAGTGATGGATAATCTAATCTTGGCCATTGATCTCACCAAAGGATCTCATCCATTGATCCATAGTGAGGGTTAGGGTTTTCGCTTGGCCATTGAGTTAAAAACTTAAAAGAAGATTTGGTGGAGAGGACACACACACACAGAGGCAAATAGGGAAGTTGGAGGAAGAAGTTTGCAGAGAAGACAGAGGAACACTCACCTGGAAGATTCGCTGACAGATCAAGTAGAGCACAGGGCTGTAGACACCCATGTAGAGGGCCATACAGTTGCGTAGGAGGCCGTACCGTTTTGCTGGGTTTGCCCAATGATGTGCAGAGGTTCTATTTTTCCAGGTTGGGTGAATTTATCTGCTGGATTGTAATTGTTCCATATCTTCATAATAAAGTTTCATATCTGATTGCTGCATCGGTTTTCCCATCTTGGGTTTTATCCAGGGGTTTCTATACCCAAAATTACTGTGTCTATATTGATGTGATTGTTTCTCAGTATTTATTTTCCGCTGCATTACTAGTAAAGAAATTCGTTTGTGGTTATCAGTAAAAATTAAAATATACTGTTTAGCTCAAGTGTGAGTTTTAAGGAAATTTACAGCCCTAGCATGGTGTAAACATTTTCAGAGCAACCAAGAAGCTAACAATTGTTGGTAGTTAGGGGTGATTAGGTAGCACAACTGCCTAAATTTTAATAAAAGGATGCTAGCACTTTGTATCAGTTGGCACCATTGAATAGTATTTCAAATATTTTATGCTCCCTTGTGTATCGTGTATTCATTTTCCCAATAGGTTTAGAGGAGATGCTTATTCTTGGGTATCCTGCACTCATGAAACTTCTTTGATAGAGATGGTAAAAGCATCTGCTTGGTTGTATCTTATATTTATGTAATCACTAGTTTCTTGATTGCCTTTAAATCATTCATGAAAATTTATGTGAATTTTTTTATTGTTTTTGTTGTAATCTTGACATTTAATATGTTTCATCTGCAATGTGTAAGAAAGAAAAAGGATTTATTTTGTTCAGATGCTTCAGAAATAGTTTAACAGTCTATCATTTTGTGATTTTTCTTTTTGTTGAATATTGACAGTGCATTATGTGAATACCAATTTCCTTGTCTTGATTGTTTGCAGTTCAAATTTCCAACAGGATTGGTGAAGCCTCCAAAGCCACTTTTTCTTTATGTCATTCCTATAATTCGCCTTAGAGATCAACTAACAGCGATTGAAAACTCTTCTTCAGGTGATTTTATCGAAAACTCTGCTTTCCCTATTATTTGAAAGCTTTGAAATCCTTTCCTTGAGATTATGTCTAAGCAAAATTACAGCATGAAATTGAAATCTTATTTGATATCTTTAACATAGGACCGTGTCATTCTATAGTGCAGTTTGGACAAGAAAGAGTCTGCGTTACAGTTTTATTTGACTTGGTAGCAGAGAAATTAAATGTGTGCATATAAAGCATCTTTTTATGAGATTGTTCTCAAGCTTAATCGATGCCAATAACCTTGGTATCCATTGAGATTGCAAACAGACTGAGGGGATTGAATGGAACAAAATACCAAGCCAAAAACCTGCAGTAAAAAGAGAAAAAAACAGCCCTAACAGAGTGTGCTAGGGCTTAATCAAAACTGCATTAGAGAGAGAAATATGCCCAAGCGTGAGTGTGGTCCACACAAGATGCACAATTGCACATAAAAAGGAATACATGCTAACCACAAGAGAAAGCCAAAGATGTAGTGCTTGTAGGATTAAAACACATGTACTGGAGAGCCTTAGCTCAATGATAAAATAATATTATATACAAATGAGGTTTGAGTTGTGTACACAAATCAAGCGGGGCATCCACCCAAGAGGGGTTATGGGCCCACATATGTAGGATGCACTCACCAAGAGGGTTGTTGGGTCTACATATCAAAGTTGCAATAAATGATGGCTTTAGCCATATTTAGTGCCTAACCAAATGCATTAATGACACAATATGACATGGTTGTGGTCACATTTTAAGATTACACAATTAATTCCAACACCCCTATTGAGTTGAATAGGGGGCCATGGAGAGAAGTTATTACAACACAATATTTACTTCCCCCTTAATACTGAGCAAGGGCCCACATCACCCCCTGAACTCCATATCGCCCACACCAACATGGTTCCACAATTCAGTAAAGGTGGGCTGTGGCAGAAGTATTGTGAATTGATGTTGGTGAGCTGGACTTCTGAAAGCAACAAAGTGTAGAGCATCTAGAGTAGCATCATAAAGAGCAATATCCACTATAACATTCTAATCGAATGAATGTACAAAGATTGGCTCATGTGGTCCTTGAGGTTGAAGCGGGCAAAAATAGTACATCCAGTAAAGACCGAAATCATAATGTGGAAGGAAGAGATCCACTAAAATACTCTGAGACCCATCTAGAATCATTTATAAAAAAACGTGGAACAGATCTTGCGGACCTGTGAATAGAGATTGCATTAAAGGTGAGGAAGTACTTCCTCCCCCATGAGAACAAGTGGTCGTAGGCACAAAAATGTCACTATAAATTCCAATAATTGAGAGGCCAGCCACAGATCACAATAAAATGAAGCAACCATTCGAAAAACACCAAGTCCTAGAACATAAACAATGTTTTTGAAATTTGAATGTGGTGGGGTCAATAATGAGACTATGACATGCTGGAACAAGGAAGTCCCAATAGGCAAAATGTATCTCTATATCTACACCATAAGGAGAATCCTCCAAGTCCGACAACAATTTAGAAGTTTGTATATTTTTCAGATAGGGCACACTGAAAACACTAGATCTCAACACTACCTTAAGTCTCGATAAGACACATGCATGTACTAAATCCCTGTTGCCGCCTAAAACACACTTGACCGTGGAAAAGTCTTCCAACCGCTAGGTGTATTCCTGAGGGAATCTATGAGTTTAGAACCCAATGTCACATTGATTCATAACTCCTCCGTTTGGACCCAACTCCTAAAAGGGTTAAGGGGGGGTAGTCCCTATTAACTATGTTTCAAAGGTTGTGTTTTAGGAGTTAATGATGATTAGATAAATTTAAGCTTTTATGGCAATCAATCATGCAAAGATGCAATAGTTCCAAATGACAAGCAAACTCTGCTTTGTAATTTTAACTAAATAATTCTTAAGAAATAACAATGATCAATTGCTTGCTAAACTAGTGCCTATTTCGCTAGGGCTATGGTGTCACAAATAAACTAAATTAAACTTGACAAAATTACTAGATACATAAGTTGGTTTGAAGTATTCAGAATCTACAATAACCAATCATCATATTAAATTACTCAATTTGTTTATACCTAGAATCCTAGATTGACTTGTCCCTTCGTGGACAAGATCAAACTTAAAAATATCCGATTTTAAGGCTGATTCAAATAATGGTTAGGATTCCTTAGTGCTGTCATCTCCTGTACATTATTTTATGTTTTTACTATTCATGGCATTTGAGATTTATTTTGATGATTCTCGAGGACCAGCTTTAACGCAATGACTAAATAGAGCGTTAAGTAGAAAGAGATGAAAATTATGTTGTGTTTTGTTTTATTATGCAGTACTATTGTGAATCTGAGTTTATATGTTCATGCACTAAAGTTTACTACTTGTGTTAAAACTCATCTAACCTTGAATTTCAACATTATTAAGGTTGATTAAGCGATTCAGTGATGGTTTGTGGATAAGTAAGTTGTTTAAGAGTTTTTTATGAAAATTGAAAATTGGAGCAAGAGATTGCAATATTGAAATTAGTACAGCATCATAAGCAACATAAAATAATTAAATAACCATTCAACAGATGATAACTTGAAGCAAATGATTGTAAAAGTAAAAAACCAATGCTGAAGAAATGGAGTCAAAAAACAGTGCTGTTGCAGTGTTGGAGTAAAATGTTTTGCAATTGTCTCTTGGTCAATTTTAAATTATTGATGAGATGAGTGAATTAAGAGGGAGGGGGATTCCCGATATACCACGAAGATACATGGAATATGTCCAGACTCACTAAGTGTGGTAGCACAGGAGAAAATGTGGACTGAATGGAGTCATGGGGGGATGTCCAACACTACGCCAACAAGGATGTAGCTTGACGGGGCCCCGCGGTCACTTTTCATTTGTTCTCGATTCCTCTGTACAATTTGCTCACACGAAGCAAAACTCAACGCTGAATTTTCATTGTTGGGAGGTTAATTGAGAGTGCGAGATCTAATTAAGCTAGTCACTCAATCCGTTTCTGGATGTGATCAACTGGTTGGTCAAAGCCACAGAGATCTAGAGCATAATGGGGATGAGCCTTGGAAATACTAAGTATTTTTTAACAGTGTTTGCTTGTTTATTAAATCCCCATGAGTCTCTTTCAGGTCTTTTGACCATTACTTGAGAAAGCAAGGGGGGTTGATTACTGAGAAGTAAAAAAACAAAAGATTGAAGTGTTTTCTAGTTACTACACTGCGCAAATCTTTTCCCTTTTGGTAATTCGGTATAGCGCAGTGGGTTAGTATTTATTTACTTTGCAAACAATAATCGAAATATGCTCAACATGTTAAGTATACTGCATGCAAAACCAAATGACACGGTTCCTATGTCTTGAGTGACTTTATAACCTGCCGTTGAAACGGATCACAAAGAGTAAATTTTAAGCTAATTACGTTAATTTTATTACAAGAAAAACAAATCTAAGCTAAAGAAACAAAGCACCATGAAAAGGTACACCGAAATGGCCCCCCCCCTAGGGTGATGGGAGTGGGCTCTTAGGATCCTACTCAAAACTTTTTATTATGAGGTTACAACATTGGAAATGAGAAATGCACTTTGGTCCTTGTTATCTAGGATCCAAAGGCTTACAAATAAGTGGAAATTGACTTAAAGCAAGAAAGGGAGCTCTGCTAAGCTTGTAAAGGCCTAAATCTTCGAAAATCGACCAGAGCTTCCTTCTCTTTTATCAGTAAACCTGCAAAAACAACAAGCTATGAATCCTAAAAGATGCTTAAAAAACACTTTAAGAACGTCTTTGAACATCCACGAAAAAATTCCTAAAAAAATCTAAGTTAAATCTATGATAACAATATGTAAAAGTAACTATGGAAAACAAGCTTTCCGTGGGATCTTGGCTTGCATTTGGGCAGCCAATATAATGTGCACTTGTTTTCTAAAGTAAATTTTTACAACTCAAGGGAAATACTACTTCAAGCAAGCTCAAGGTTTACTTAAAAAATACTTGCGAAAATGGAGCTTTCCTAAGCTAGATCCACTTAAATGAATAAGACCTTTTAAAGAACTTTCAATCGAAGCTTTTTAAACTTGCATATGAGATCTAAAGAAATATTTAACTTTAAATAAGATAGATCTACATAAACAAGGAAAAGTAACCAAAGGAGAAAGTTGATTTTTAAGAAGAGAATGAGAGGGAGATAAAAGAACTTGTTGTCGTGGAAGATTTGCTCAAAAACTTTGTAGTGGGATGTTGAGGGGCTATGTCGTAAGAAATGTTAGAAGTATGGCAGAGTCAATCTAGATCCTTGATTGCTCCAAGCTAGATATCTTGTAAACCACTCAAGAAACTAGCAAAAACCGTGAGATCTAGTCATTACATATAAATTGAAATTAAAACAACATGCATATAATCTTAAAAAACATGTCCGATCTAGATCTCTAAAAAGATGTATTTAAAATAACAATAACAAGTAAACTTACTTACAATATTCTTTTCTTAGTGATTGGGAGCAATACTTTTAAACCAGATTCACAAAGCAAAAGCAAGCAATTGAAATAAAAACAGGTTACCTCATTAACACATGACAATTTTGGCCCACACACCAAAGCAACACACCATTATCCTCCAAAGCTTCTTTATTATAAGCAAAATACAAGTAGCATAAACAGATTACAATAGCATGCACTCTATACTCCAACTCGAACTAGCTTGCAAAGGAGAGAGGCATGCATTATTTATAGTAGAGAAGACCTAAGGGGGGCGCATCCACAAGTGGGAGTGAACAACGGGTGAGCCTTGAGTTCAAAGAGAGAATCGAGGGATATGTTGGAGTTACACTTGAGTTGAAGTGATGAGGTAGGCGCCACCTCTCAAAGTGGTGCGCCTACCTCACATTGGATTCCTTTCCGAGCAATAGTACTCTGCCCCATCTACAATAAGCGCTGTCCTTTAAGATGATGCGCATCACCCTTTGATTTTACACTTGCCACCACATCACATTGGCTTTTAATCAAGTCACCAATTACATATGCGCCATTCCTCGATTTTGGTTACGATTGCCAACACATCACATGACACATGTGACTATGGTGGGCGCATCCTCAATTAGATGGAGTGACGAGTCATCATCAAATCATTTGGGACCCATTAAGTTACCTCCATTCTTTAAACAATTCTCCTTTATCCTTAAACACATTCGCCCTCCACCTTTGACTAAGTCCAACATGTGTGACATGTCACTTTTTTAAATTTTGGACTTTGTCATTTTGTCGCATCTTTAGCATTAATTTGACCTTTTGATGCCCCTTTATTAGAAATGGCTCTACGTGATGATTTAGTCGCCCGAAACATAGGAAACGTGGGCTCTAGTATAAAGAGGACGCTCTAAGTGTGAAAACGAGCATCCCCACACCAAATTCCGCCTCCAAATCATACTTTTATTACAATTTGAAATTTCTCATTTAAACCATTAAAAATGGCCTAATTTTACAGGAAACATTATTTTTCTCGGAATTAAAAAAAAACTTAGGGGGGACCTAGCACATGCCCATACGACTTCATATTGATGCCTAGCATGCTCATATACTTTGACACTTAGACTCTAATAACCTCCTAAGGCCTAACCACCAAGACGACTACCCCAACATTGGAGGTATGAGTGAAAAACTCGAAAATTATTAGTCGTTTGTTCAACAACCAATAATTAACAGGGGAAAGAACACTATGGGCTAGTCGGATTGATGTCTAAGTCTTAGGAAGCCGAGTCTTTTACATACAGCTCTCATGCTAGCACATTTATTACAATTCCCCCAAGGGGATATTAACATGTGGTACAAAAAAAGAAATAAAAAAATAAAAAATAAAAGGGCCAAGAAGGCCTGATGGACTTCTGAACTCTGATAATGAGCAAGTATCCTTGTTCAAATTTTGTTGGCTCACTTGAAGTCTAACTAAGTATGACTTAGTCAGCAACAAGTAAGATCCTTTGTTCTCAATCCCCTACTTTTCCTTTGCCAAATGAACAATGTTTTTTGGATATTTTGTTGGCCTGGTGATATTTTCCATCAAATTGTGATATTTAGGAAAAAATGCGATATTTTAAGGCACTTGAAAACTAACTGATGTTGGCTTGGAGAAAAATAGCAAAATATCACAAGTATTGCGATATATAGACAGTATTTGCAAGATTGGTTTCAATGCTTTCTAACATGAGTATTTACTATTAAATCAATTACAGCAGCATGGTTGCTCTAATTTTGTATACACATTCCAGAAAACCATTTGACATCTTTGATGATGGTTAGTGTCAACTACATCAAACCTAACATGTTGTACCTAATGCTTTCCACTGATTGGTAGTTTTACTTCACATGTATTTGAATGATCCAGTAGCATGAATAGTTGGGAGGCAATTTAAAGCTGCGTGTATCACTGTATACCTGGTAGTTTTCTGCATTAGCTTGACCTTATTATTGGCATATGGAAAGGCTACTGTTATTCATCTATTAAGATTTTTGATCTCTTAGCATATTATTTTACCACTGTTCCTAAAATAGCAAACATTTGAATCAAATAGATTTTTTCAAAATTTCTTGTTCTTCAGCAATTTGTTTTGTTTGCAAATTTTGGTCATCTACAAAATGTGAATAAATTTACCTAATGTAAATCCTTATGTTTGTGTGACTGCAGATCCAAATTCAGTTAAACTGAAATTGAAAAACCTTTTTGATTCTGGGGAAATTTCAAAGGACATATTTCTCAGGTACATCAAGTAGGACAATGCATGATGCATTAAAATATAAAACTAATGAAATATTTAACTCTTCGAATTTTAATACATGTTCAAATGCAAGTCTTTATAATACTGGCATAAACTACATGCTAAACTTGATGCAACACTGGTCCGGGCTTCAGTTTGAATTCCATGAATGTTATGTTAGCTTTTGGGCTGTTTTGGAAGTGTTTACAACTTTACACCATGATAGTGGTGCTTCCATGTGATATGGGGTTCATGGTGAAACCTTTTCCCTTGTATATTAGAACTTTTGATTGATGACATTTGAGAGCTGTCTATGGGTGGTTGTTTGACACTTGGAACCTGTTACACATCATATTATATGAGGTTTCGCATTGGTGTTTTCAGCTGGTACCTTGGAGCATCTTGGTGGACTTGAGGGATCTACATCTCTAGGCTGCTTCTTCTCTCCTTCAGAATGGATATTTGATGAAGATCTTTGATGGAGGATGGACATTTCTATTTGGTGCATGGTTAGGTTGATGGCCATTATATGGCAGGATTTTTCTTTCATGCAGTTGTTTCATTCATAGTGGAAAAATTCGCCGATTTTTCGGCGATGTCCCGAAAAATCACGATTTTTTCTGGCTGCCGATTTTTCGGCCCGAAAAAATCGTGGTTTTTTCAATAAATCGGACATTGTGAAAAATCGGCAAAAATCGGGAAAAAATCGGGAAAGGTCGGGAAAAATCGGCAAATAGGGGAAAAAATCGGTAAGCAAATTTTGACCCTATTGAAGTACAAAACTTGCATTTTTTAATGCTTGCCGCGGTTTGCCGATTTTTTTGCCGATGTTGCCGAGAAGATGTTTTCTGGACCCTCGCTGATTTTTTCCACTATGGTTTCATTCTCTTGACACATGGATGCTTCCTAGTGAGTATATGTGATGATGTTGTATTGGTGATGTCACTAGGAAGGGGTTGTTCTACATGGTCCCTGTTATCAACTAAGTTGCATTTAGGTGGATTTCTAGTGAGTCACCAAGGATTAAAACAAGTCACTTGTTCTTACTCAGTGCTCAAAAGTTCAAAAGTTTCTTCAAGACCAAGTTTTGGCCCCTTTTTTTTTCGATGTTTATACCCCTCAGAGATATTGTAATAAAATTTCGTAGCATGATGAAATTATGTAACAAACGTGGCTTTCCTAGGACCTGTTGTCACATCCATAGTAGCTGGGGCTACCATGATTGCAGAGCAGTTTTGAACATAGTCTTTAGCCAGTTCTTTGCTATGTTATACATGAGATCAACAGTTGATGAGCATTTTGATGAGGATCACTCGTACATTCAGTGGACCCAGAGCACACACATCTTCGTTTCATGCCATGACTGAGCCTCATGACCCTAGATTTGATGATTAGGTTAGCCATTCTTTCCCATTCAGAGCATTTATGATGACAATGGCCATGGTATATAACAGCAGTGTTCCAGTGCCATTCAGATTGTTACAAATGTCAGATGCAGGTATATGACCTAGATTATATATGGTATGTGCAATTGGATTATTGTTGTTCTCCTTCATATATTTTAGTAGCTTGACTTGGTGTATGGTGGTTATACATTGGCGATATTCTATCTTGCTCTTAGTATTGGTTTAGGGTAAAAGTGATTTAGTGGCTTTATTCAGGAGGTTCTTGTGTATACTCATTGGTCATGCCCTTTCATAATATGGACTTGGTCATTTCCCATAGGGATTTTGCTTGTTAATCATGGAATCATCTTATCACTTTCTTCACCCATCCGTTATCTTTCGTTTTTGGTTCTAACCATGACTTACATCTTGACTTGTGACATCGAGGATTTTGTTGAAACATTGAGAGGGGGGTGAATCAATATTTGCACAATATAAAATTTTTAATCAAGAGCAAGTTGCTAATCACCAATCATAGCATATCATCAATGTACATGAAAATAACAAGATGCACAGTACACAATATTTTTGACGTAGAAACCTAAGTCCTGCGGGTTAAACCACGAAAGCCTTTTTAAAAATAAAATTGACCCAACAACAACTAGGGTAAACAAATTTAATACAAATTTACCAGCTACAACTGGAAGGGGCTACAACCCCTTAGGTTTCGTCAACTACAACTGACAAGCTGCTACAACAACTTGACTCACAAGATTGTGAGCCCTAGCACCACCCTACCACCCCGTAGAAAAAGAGGATTGAATCTGTGGACCTGTTAACACCAATCCCTGAACTTCCTGCTGCTGATAACCTCTGCTTTCTGATCACTGCCAAATCATCACTGTATACTGGTATGTCGTTTTACTGCTATACACTGCTCATGTACAACCTTGTACACCTCGTCATACACAATCACTGAACAAGTAGTTCTGCTATGCTTTCACTGATCATCATGCATCATCAGAGTATGCATCATCATCAAATATACAACATCATCGTGTATGCATCATAGAATATGGATCACAATGAATGTATCTATACATATACTTGTACACTCAATGTACATACATCACTTGTACACTTACTGTACATACACTGTACACTCACTGTACATACAACTGTACACTCATACACTTGTATACTACTGTACATACACTTGTCTACACACCACTGCACATAAGCTTGTCTACACACCACTGTATACCTTGTACATCACTTTACATCATTTACATTTTACTGTATATCACATACATTCACTGTACATACACACTTATACTTTATCATGTCTGAGTAATCATACATACCTTGTCATTTCTTGGACTGTGCATACTGTAGCAGACTTCAAAAATGACCATAGACACAGACTATTTTTAGTCCCAAAGAGATCACTGTAGCACCATAACTTGGACTGTAGAAGGCTCGGATTTAACAAGTGAAGGCAACAACAACACATTACAAAACTCAAACTGTTGACTTCTCCCAAAACTCGGGTCTGTGGTTGTCTCAAAAACTCGGGACTGTTGTTGAAATAAAACCCCCAAAAAATATCTTTGTGAGAAAACTTGGATGACTGTTTTAGCTCGGGTCTGCTGCCACCTTGCTTAGTCAAACTCTGTTCTAGCTCGGGTCTGCTGTGTATCTCAGTCCACACTACAACACCGCTCCGTGGAAAACTCAGTTCTTGCCAGCAGTGTTGAGTACCCTAAGAAAGTAGAACTCAGACTGTTCTTGCCTGAGACTGTTTTAACCCTGAAAAGATTATGTCTTAAACCCAAAAACTAATCTCTGTGGAAAAATTCGTATCCTTCTCTGCTGCTGCGAGTTATCTACCTCAGTCCAACTGTTGCATTGATTGATGTTTGAGTTTTGGCAAATGATTGGTGTATAAATACTCTAAGTAGGCGTTGAGAGAGTGAGAGGTAGGGCCGACTTCAAGGAGAGGTCTAAACATTTAATTAATTTTTAAAACTTGTTTTATACTTAAACATTTAAATGTTTTAATTATATTAAAAAAATGTTTTAACACAAGTCACTTAAAGGGTCCGACTTCATGAGGATTGAATCATTTATTTTTTAATAAAAAAAATGCCAACGTTGGAGGAATTAGGAGGGTTTAAATAATTTATTAAATTATTAAAAGATGTTTCAACACTTCAACTTAATGTGGAGACACAAGAGTTTAAGGGACTTGTGGGTTTAAGGGTCACCAAATGAGGGCTTCAAAGGTTTACCAATGTAAAGGTGCAATGGGCATCATCATGGGCTTGAGAGGGCATCATTGTGCAACAACATTAGTGTTTTAAGGGAAAGACATACAACATAGGGTCAAGCTCTAGTTTGTGGGCAAAGGTAAGAGTTTTAGGGCCTTTTTGTTGGGTCATCAAAGTCATCACAAGTGAAGGTGTGCTTTACTAGCCACCAAGAACCTCAACACATAACCATCAAGGTGTGGGGCTGCCTAGACTTCTCCTAGGGTACCATGACCTCATTACACAAATGACCATAGAATGGGTCATTTGGACTCTACACTTCTTCAATCCACCAAGGACACTTTCTAGGGTACTAGGGCATAGGTTCTGGAACTGGGGAACCAAAGAAACAATTGGGGAACCATAGAAACAACTTAGGGGAACTTAAACACTCTAAAAGGTGTACAGGGATTTTGCCATTGTCCAAAGGGCTCTAAGGGCTTCAGACTTGGGCTTGGACAAGGTCAAAAGGTCTCCTTTGATACTGACAACTACTTAACCCTTAGGGGCTCCTCAAGGGGCACCAAGACACACCGACACACCTGTTGGCATCAATGACAATTTTGTCAACAATCTCCCCTTGTAATTGATGACAACTTCAAAGCTCCCCCTTAGAAAGAGCTTCCTTTGTTCACAAATCTCCCCCTTAGAGCAGCCTTCCTTTACCTTCCTTGTTCAATTTTTGATGCCAAAGGGTACTCCTTGTAGTATTACGTCTCCCCCTATCATGCTGATGTGTTGTTGAAGACGGATCAATTCAATCAGGAGATAGTATGACTCCCAATTTCTCTCGGAGATACTCAAAGGTCTCTCTTGGGAGAGGCTTAGTAAAAATGTCTGCAATCTGATCTTTTGTCCCAATATATTCCAACTTGACATTCTTATTTGTAACTTGCTCTCGAAGAAAGTGAAACTTGATAGGAATATGCTTGGTCTTGGAGTGCATGACTGGATTCTTAGAGATACTAATGGCACTCGTATTGTCACATAGAATTGGAATTGGCTCATCACATGTCATGTGTATGTCTTGCAGCGTTTGTTTCATCCAAAGAATCTTTGTACAAGAGGCTGTTGCTGCTATATATTCTGCGTTGGCGGTTGATAAGGACACTGAAGACTGCTTTTTGCTCGACCAAGATACTAGACAATTTCCTAGGAAAAATGTTGTTCCACTGGTGCTTCTTCTGTCGTCAACACATCCTGCCGAATCTGCATCTGAATAAGCTATCAATGTTAGCTCATTTCCTTTTGGATACCAAAGTCCAAAGTCCATAGTTCCTTTGAGATATCCGAAGATCCTTTTAACTGCTATAATGTGAGTTTTCTTTGGAGCAACTTGGATTCTTGCAACTTGTCCAACAACTTGCATCACATCTGGCCTTGAGGCTGTTACATATAGTAGACTACCAATCATTGACCTATAAAGCCTTTGATCAACTTATTCAGATTCATCTTCCTTGCTTAGCTTACAATCGGTGATCGTAGGAGTAATCACAGGTTTACAATCTTCCATCTTGAATTTCTTTAACATTTCCTTGATGTATTTTGTCTGAGCAATAAAAATGCCTTTTGTCCGTTGAGATATCTGAAGTCCCAAGAAGAAGGTTAATTCACCGAGCAAAGACATTTCAAACTCTTTCTGCATGTCCTTAGCAAATTGCTGACTTAGTGAGTCATCATCACTTCCAAAGATGATATCATCAACATATACTTCAATTATGACTATGCTGTCGTCGTCCTATTTGATGTACAAATTGTTGTCTGCAATTTCCCTCTTAAAGTTTTGTTGCTGCAAGTACCTGTCCAATCTGGAGTACCAAGCTCTAGGAGCTTGCTTTAGGCCATATAAAGCCCTTTTGAGTCTGCATACATAGTCCTCGTTTTTTGAAAGTTGAAACCCTTTTGGTTGTTCGTTGAAGACTTCTTCTTCTAATTCCCCATTCAGAAAAGTTGATTTTACGTCCATCTGATACACTTTGATCTCTTTGGAGCAAGCATAAGCCAATATCATTCTGGCTACTGACGCAAATGTTTCATCAAAGTCTATTCCTTCGATCTGAGCAAAGCCTTTACAAACCAATCGGGCTTTGTTTCTGATTACGTGTCCATCTTCATTCATTTTGTTTCTAAAAACCCACTTTGTGGCAATCACATTCTTGTTGTTTGGTCTAGGAACAAGTTCCCATGTTTCATTTTTCTCAATTTGAATTAATTCTTCTTCTATTTCTTTGACCCAATGCTCCTATGTACTGGCCTCTGCAAAAGTTCCTGGTTCAGTTGTAGATAATAGAGAGAAGTGTACCTGCTCATTTCTTCCAGATTGTCTTCTTCTAGTTCCTATTTTGACATTCTTATCACCAATAATTTGATCTGATGGATGGTTCTTCTGGTGCCATTTCTTAGGAATCTGTTGACCCCCTTGTTCTTCTTGTTCCACAGCTGGCTGATTCTGTTCTTCTTCTTCCGTGAGTTGTTCTTCATTCTCATCTAGTTGTTCTTGCATTTTAATTTCCTTCATTTCTTTCTGATCAGAAACTTCATTTTCTTCATCGTCTGATTCTTTTGAGTCTTCTCTAGATGATGTTAGCCCGCCCTCATCTATTTTCACGTTGATGCTTTAGATTACCGTGTTTAATATCAAATTGTAGCATTTGTAAGCTTTCCTTTTGGATGAATATCCAACGAATATGCCCTCGTCTACTCGAGAATCAAACTTTCCAATCTTCTTATCTTCTCTTTTGATATAGCACTTGCTTCCAAATATTCTGAAGTGTCGTACATTTGTAGCTCTTCCTGTCCATAGCTCGTAGGGAGTTTTATCATTTTTGATTTTGTCTAATCCCCTGTTCATGATTTGTAATGCTGTATGAACTGCTTGTCCCCAAAATTTGTCATTCAAGTTAGATTCATTCAACATGGTTCTGGCCATCTCCATTACTGATCTGTTCTTTCTTTCAACAACTCCATTTTGCTGAGGTGTTCTGGCTACTGAAAACTGTCTTTTTATTCCATGCCCTTCACAATACTTGTTGAATTCATCTGAAGTTAATTCTCCACCGTTGTCGGATCTGAGGCACTTGATTCGTGATCGTATTTCATTCTCGACCTGTTCCTTGTAAGTTTTGAAACACCCAAAAGATTCTGACTTCCTGATGAGAAGACATACCCATGTCATCTTGGTATAGTCATCAATAAGTAGCATAAAATATTGTTCTCCATTCAGTCCTTTGCTCTTTGTTGGTCCACTTAGGTCAGTATGAACGAGTTCCAAAGGTTTTGTAGAAGAATGCTCTTTTGTCTTGAAATGTAATTTTGTTTGTTTTCCATGTTGACACTGTTCACATATTGAGTTAGCGGGCTTTGTAACTTCTGGCATATTCCAAACTGCTTGGTTTTTGTAGATTTTGACCAAATTGTCAAAATGTATATGCCCCATTCTTTTGTGCCAAATCCAACTTTCATCTTCTTTTCCTAGGTGACATTTCTCGGACTCAATCTTATCCAACACGTATATGTTGCCGGGAGTCCTGTGGCTACTAACTTTCCTGACCCTTGTTTCCTTATTCTGCATCCTTTTGAGTTGAAGAGGAGTTCATGTCCTTGATCACACATCTGAATGACGCTCAACAGATTATGTTTCATGTTGTCTACAAGCAAGACATTTTCATCTAGGGAGCTTTTACTCCCAAGCTTTACTGTGCCCTTCCCCAATACTTTCGCTGAATTGTTATTTCCGAAAGAGACAAATCCTTTATCCTTTTCAATATTGACAACAACACTTTTGTTACCTGTCATATGCTCAGAGCAAACGCTATCAACATACCATTCACCAAAGCTGTTATTCTGAGCTTGAAGAGCAATTCCACATTCGTAGTTGTCCTTGCGTTGTTCAATACCTTGTTGGACATATCCTCATTTCTTACTATTGGTATCTTCATTCTGCAATCTTTGGCTATATGTCCAAAGTTGTTACACTTGTAACATTCTATTTCTGATCTCAAGGGACCAAATCTGTTGCTGTACTGTGGCCATCTGAGGCTTGTAGGGTTATTCCTTGTTTCAAAATTTCTTCTTTGAAAACAATTTATTGCTTTGTGTCCAAATCTTCCACACGTAAAGCAATACCCATAAAAGAAATGTCCATACTTGGGAACAAATGAAGGAGCTGTTCTTCTGAGATTTTGTCTTTCTGCTGGCCCTTCTTTTGGAATGTGTTGTTCTGGTTGGCATTCGATCTCTTCTTCATTGGTGGAATCCTTGACAACTTCTGCATAGCTTCTTGGCTTCTCTGCATTACTTGTCGTCATTGAGGTTGAGGCCTCATCAGTATTTTGTTTGTATCCTATACTGGTCTTGTCGAAGAATGGCTTTTGATTGCTGATAATTTGTTCTAGAATATTGGAGCCGTTTTCATAAATCTTGCCGATATCTTTTGTCTGTAATTTTGTCTTCAGAGATACTATCTTAGCCTCACGATTTTCCTTTTCTTTCATATTTGCCATCAACTGTTCAGTAAGAGTGGCTTCGATTCCTTTGGCTTCTTCCAGTTTGACCTTCAAGTCAGCAATGATTTGTTCAAACTCTTGTGCCTCTTCCTTAAGCACCCTGTTCTCCTTCTTGACTTTCTTCAGATCTTTCAAGGTGCTTATAAATTATGCTTCAAGATCTACCTCACCTTCAGTTTTAGATTCTTCATCACTATTAAGAATCCCATTTGGGTTTACTGCCATGAATAGTACCTTCTCTGGTTCACTGTCATTGTCAGAGTCACTGTCACTGTCATTGTCAGATTCCTCACTGGATGCGATGTTGCCCCTTTTTGTATAGAGACTTTTCTTCTTTGCGAATGGTTGAAGTTGTAATGATCCATGCTAATACCCCATGTGAAAAATAACTCGAAAATAGAATAAGAGATAAATCTGTATAGTGCAAATGTATATGTGATAATAGTCACATCCCTACTGACTTCGATCTGCCTTGATCCTTGGATGTATATTTTGTAAGCCTTTGAAGACTCACTGTATCCCATGAATGTTCCCTTCTTGCCTAAAGGTTCTAGTTTTGTCCTTTTATCCTTGGGCACATCAATGTAGACTGGGCAGCCAAAGATACGAAGGTGGCCCACTTTTGGCTTCACTCCTGTGAAGGCTTCTTCCGGAGTCATGTTCTTCAAGATTTTATGAGGGCTTCTGTTTTGTACATAAACCACTGTTCTGGATGCATCTTCCCATAAGAACATTGGTAGATTCTGGTCATGTATCATGGCTTTGGCTGCCTCCACAACTGTTCGGTTCTTCCTTTCCGCAACCCCATTTTGTTGAGGGTTGTAGGGAACTTTGAGCTCCCTCTTAATTCCCATTTCCTTCTAGAAATCATTGAATTATGTAGAGGTATATTCTCCACCATTGTCTGATCTTAGGATCTTAATTCTTCTTCCTGAAAGATTCTCGATTTGTGCTTTGAATTCCTTGAATTTGCTGAGTACTTCCTCGGATTCCTTGGTCTCGAGAAGGTATATCCACGTCTTTCGTGAGTGGTCATCAATAAATGTTACATAGTAGTTGTAACCACCTAATGAAGTAACAGTCATGGGTCTGCACAAGTTAGAGTGGACTAGATCTAGTATTCCCTTGGATTTGCTTTCACTTTTTGGAAAGGAACCCTTGGTATTCTTGCCAAGTGCACATCCTCTACATACACCATCATGGTCTACATGAAGCATTGGTAGACCTGTCACCATGTTCCTTAATGCTGGGAGAGCTTGATAGTTTAGATGAGCTAGTCTTCTGTGCCATAGCTCATTGATGTTAGTGGAATCATGGACTAGAGCTTGAGCTGGTAGAGTGCTCAGATGATACAAGCTTTCCTCCCTTACGCCAATCACTTTTGCTGTGTTCATGCTAGAATTCTTGTGCCATGCAAGCACATTTCCATATGCAAATGTAACTCTATATCCCTTGTCTTCTAAGGCAGAGATGGAGACAAGGTTTCTTTTCATACTAGGTACATACAACACATCATTCAGATGTAGTAAGTCACTGGATTCCAAGTGAAGAGAGGTAGATCCAAATCCTTTCACAGTGTAGTTGGCATCATCTCCAAGTACAACACAGAGGTGGGGTTCTTTCTCAACAACTTATGAAAGGTTCTCTTTATAACCAGTCATATGCTTAGAAGCACCACTATCTATGAGCCATGTATCACTATTGGCAGGAACAGTACCTGATAATGTTGATATGAAGAAGAATTTTGTACGATCTTCATTTCTTTGTCTCTTGTGATGATGTCCATCTTCCACATTAGCCGTTGAAGCTTCATGCTTCCTCTTGTTTGAACTAAAACGCTTGCTTGCATAGTGACCATATTTCTTACACTTATAGCATTGTATGTGTGATAAGTCCTTCTTTTCCCTCTGATCTGGAGAAGAACTTGGTCTCCTAGCTTGGTGCTTATGTTTGTGAAACTTCCTTCCTTTTCCCTTTCCTTTCTTGGCATGAGTGATGAAGGCTTGATTCTCAACTTGAGGACCATGGAGTCTTTGCCTTGCTGCAATCCTCGTCTTTTCTTGAGTGCAATCTGCCCATAACTTGTCGAATTTGGTTCGACCACTTATGGTTTGGATGAAGGACTCCCAAGATGGTGGAAGCCCATTTAGAGTGGTCATGACAAGCTCCTTTTCTTCAATGTTATCTCCACTGGACCTTAAGCTTGTACCGAAGTTCGGTGATCGTCATGAAATATGAGGCAATAGATTCAGACTTAATCATCTTCATATTTGATAGTTAGTTCCTCAATCTGAGAGTCACATTGATGCTACTGTGTTCAAATAACTTCTTCAAGGTCTTGAACATCTTCCTAGCTGTCTTCTTTTATGAGATTTGTGGAACCAAGTGATCTTTGATTGAGTTCACCAGAATCCTTCTTGCTTTCGCATCACACTTCCTCCACGGGGACTTGTCTTCTTCCGCTTTTGGTTCTGGAACTTTCTCATTGACAAACTTCAAGAGATCATTTTCTTCTTGGATGAGAAGAACCCTAGGCTTCCAGGATATGAAGTTTGTAGCCCCATCAAGACGATCTTCAACCTTCATTCCAATCATCTTGTATACAGATCTGAACCAGAAACCCTAGCAGGAGTTAGGTAAAAAATGAATTTTGGAATTTAGTGAAACCGACCTTACAAATAGATGCTCCCTATCAAGGCGAGTTGAGGGAAGATGATGTCGGGCCAAAACAGTGGTGGGAAGCCTCCGAAACTTGAAACCCTAATTTCTTCCCACAGTGTCCAGCTGTCAAAAATTGAAACTTCTCCAAATTTGATTGTGCTTCCACCAAGAGATGCGCCTCCTCTAGAGCGAAGTTTCCACAACTCTTTTTCTATTGAAGAGATGAGGGAAGGCCTTGGATTGTCAAGCCCTAGCTTTCGACAATGGCTTCTTGTAGAAATGCTCTGATACCATGTTAGTTTTTACAAGATTATAGCAGTATAACTTGATTGCAAATAAACAATAGGATCTCTAGAAGAAACACAAAGCACAGAAACAACGAATACAACAATTTATCCTTTGAAACCCAATCAGGAAAAACCCAACAAACCTTCGTATAGAGATAATAACTTCTGAGAGTAGAGAGAAGAAGAAAGAGAGAGAATATCTCTCTAAGATACCCATAAAACAATCTCCTTGATTGCATTAGCGCACCTTTTCTGTTGGAGCAACTTGCTGTTAGTGGATAAAAGAATGAGGAGGGGTGCCCCCTAATTATATTGATTTTCCAAGTGAAAAATTATTGGGGCCGACTTGACATTTTGACTTGGGCTGACCTTCCTTGGGGAAATACAAATTAATTTTAGTTTGGTTCTTTTCTTGTGTATTCTTTCCCCAGTGTTTACATTGATTATTTCTAGGGTTTACATGAGTAGTTAGATCAGTATAATTTCTCGCGGAGTTACAAGGAAATACAATACAAGTACAACAAGAATAACTTTTGAGGTTGCACAAATTCCAACACTCTCTTGATTCTTCAATGACTTTTGTGTTAGTCATTATTTCATTTTTCTGAGCTTCATCTTGCAACTGTTCTTTCAAGACTTGATTTTCTTGTCTTAGTTCAACAATCTCTTCTGTACTCTTCTTGGAGCATTCTTTCAGAGCTTTAATTTCAGCTTCCTTTGCTAATGTCTTCTTGATCAATTCTTCTTCCAGTTTCTTTGCATCTTCGAGCTGACTCTTGAGCTTTGTGATTTCTTTAGATTTCTTCTGGTTTGCAGCAATTGATCTCTCCAATTATCCTTCTAATGAGACAATTTCTGATTCTTTTCTCTGGCATACTTCATCCTTTTTTTGTAATTGATTGGTTAAGAAAGCTATCTCTTTCGTTGCCTCTTCTAGTTCCTTTTGATTATTTGCAGTGATGCTTCTATCAACACTGTGATTTGTTCTATAGTTAGATCTTGGACTTATGTCTTCATTAGGATTATGATTTTCCGAAGAATTGTCCTTCTATTAACAATGAAACGTTTAACCGCAATAGAAAACTCAAATTGATAAAATAGTTTGATGATTTACAATAAGTTTTTCGTTTGGCTTATATACGCATTTTAACATGATTGTTTGTAAAGTCAACATGTTCCTTAATAATAATATTTTTTTGGTCAATTATATAATAATATTTTTATATTTATTCCTTATTTACATTTTTATATGTTTACTTATTTTTTTTAATATTATTTAGTGTATATGACATTGCCCTCTTCTTTTAAGATGCTTTGTCCTCAAAGTAGGGCAAGGATGGATGTTGTTGAATGAACTTCTTAGTTTCCCATGAAGCATCTTCTTTTGGACAACTCTTCCACTTAATAAGGTATTTTTTGTTTATGTGCGAATGTAGTCTTCTTTCTCTGATGTTGATGATGGCTTTTGGTTCTAGGACAAGTTTCCCTTCTTCATCCAAGGTAGGAAGTGTCGTATGAGCAGATTGATTTTGATTCAACTGTTTTTTGAGATTTGAAACATGAAAAACATTGTGAATTCGACTCTTGTCTGGTAACTTCAATTCATATGCTACTGGGCTAATTTTTCGGATAATTTGGTATGGCCCATAAAACTTGGGAGCTAATTTGTTCTTTCCTTGTTGCTTAAGTGACAAGCTTGTATGGATGAAGTCTTACAAATACCCAATCTGCTACTTCAAACTCTCTTTTTGTGCAATAGTTAAATTATCCTTGAGAACTTGCATTACTCTCTAATTTTCTTCAAGTTGACTTTTTACTGTAGGTACTTTTGCATCACCTTCAACGAATTCCTTCCATCTGGGAGGCGCATAACCATATAATGCTTGAAAATGTGTCATTTTGGCTAACGTATGATAGGTGGAATTATACCACCATTCTGCCAGATGTAACCACTGTAATCATCTGTTCTGCTTGTCAGTGACGAAACTACAAAGATAGGCTTCCACACATTTGTTAACAACTTCTGTTTGTCCATCTGTTTGAGGATGATAGGCTGAGTTCATGTTAAGAGTGATCCCAATTTGTTTGCAGAATTCCTTCCAAAAATTGCTTGTGAATTTGGCATCTCTGTCACAAACGATGATTTTTGGAAATCCATGTAATTTGTAAATATTTTTACAAAACACCTCAGCAATTTGTCTAGCAGAGTTAGTTTTCTAAATACCCATCGGTCCACTACCACGAAGATTTTGTCCTTGCCTTTAGAGATGGGTAACCCTTCAATGAAATCCATGGAGATTTCCTCCCACTTTTGGGTTGGAATGTGAAGCGGGTGGAGTAGCCATGGAGTCATGGCATTTTCGTTTTTGTTTCTTTGACAGGGATTACACTCAGCTACATACTTTTGAATGTCTTTATACATCCCCTTCCAGTAGAAGGATTACCTGGCATTGTAGTAAGTTTTGAAAAAACCTACATGGCCTACAACTGGGGAATCATGAGATTCTATCGACACCTTGGTTTTAAACCGAGATGTAGGGCTTAAGTAGATCCTTCCTTTATACTGGAGGATTCCATTCCTCCTTTCAAATCTCGAACCTTGATTAGGGTCATTGATTAGGGCACAGGTGTTTGGGTCCTTGGCATATTCTCCTTGGATTTCGTCCAACCAATTTGGAATTGCAACTGAGATTGCGTAAGCCTTGACTTCTTTATCCTTTCGGGAAAGGGCATTAGCAACTACATTGTCCCTTCCTCGCTTATGTAGTATCTCCATGTCAAATGTAGCAATTTTTTCTATCCATTTCTGTTGTTCAGTTGACAATGTTTGTTGTTGAAGGAGATATTGAAGACTATTGTGGTCTGTTCTTATCAATATTTTGGTCCTTCGGAGGTATTGTCGCCATTTTGTTAGAGCATGTATAATGGCAAGTATTTCCTTATCATACATGGATTTCAAACTCTCTCTCTCTTTCTTATTGAGCTTCCTGCTTTCAAAAGCGATCAGATGGACTTGCATCGAGACTGCTACTTGAAGAATTTTCAAAAACCCCAACTCGGTTCAAGTTTTAGTTTTTTATTGTTTAATGCCCAAACCCCAAGGTTAGCATTAACATAAGTATTTAATAATTTTGTACTGAAAGCATAAACACATGAGATTTTTCTTTCCTTTTGAATTCTGAAAATTAAAGGCACCCTAAACTCTTACTCAGAAATTTAATTTTCAGCCACAAATGAAATTTTAACACAAATTTTTCGTCATATGACCCACGAAAAACCCCGAAGGGAAAACTTGTTCTTCAGAGAGATACTTTATTTCTTCACAGACAAATTATTCAGCAAAAATTACAACAGTATTTTATCTCTTTTCTTCTCGAAAACTGTGTCATCAAAAACACCCAGAAAACCTGTTGTACGGAACCCTAAAAATTCTGCCACACGTGTGCTGTACGGCTGCCTCGATTTCTGTGTTGTATGACTGCCTTGAAAATCGTGCTGTAAGGTTCTGTCTCGAAAACCGTGCCCTTTCTCCTCGATTTTCGTGCTGTACGAACTACAATAAATGTTGTACGGTCAGTGCATTAAATGTTGTACAGATTCTTGGTTTTCCTGCCCTTTCTCTGTTGGTATTCTTGTCTCAAAATTCGTGCGCTTTCTCCTCTTCCCTGGTTCTGGAAAAAATGCAAGGGTTTCTCTCTGGTTTTCTTTTGCTCTCTCTCTCTCTCAAAATTCTCTCTTGAAAGTGAACAATGGAAAATTTGCCTTTCCCTCTCCCTTTTTGTTTGAGTAACTTCCTCCATCAAATCAAAGGCTTAAATTAAAAACCAAATCCATGAGATCAATGGCTCATCTCATTTCCTCATTAAAAAATCACTTTTTAATTAATAATGAGACTTTTAATAATCACCCTCTTTAATGCTCATAAAGTCACTTTAAAATTATAAACTCAAACATTTAAGTAAAATGTTACTTTATCATAAAGTCATTCACATCTTTTAATATGGCTACGGACCACATTTAAGTGTTCATGTCCACCCCAAGGCATGAGTCAGCAAACACTTTCATAGGTAAAAATTCAACACTCTCTCTTACCGAGGAAGATGTTTTTCACCGCTCCCATATTGTCTTTGAAATAAATGTGCTTTCCTCTCCCCAAAGACTTCGTGAGAATATCTGCTACCTGCTCATCTGTAGAAATGTATTGTAACTCAACAACTCCTCTCTGAACAGTCTCTGATGAAGTGGTATTTGATCTCAATGTGTTTTGACCTGTCATGAAATGGTGGATTCTTAGAGAGCTTGATGCAACTCTGATTATCAAAGTGAATGATAGTAGGCCTCAACTCCTGACCAAATAAATCAACCATGAATTTTCGAAGCCACAAAGCCTCGCAACTAGCCTGACTGACTGCCATGTACTCGGCCTCTTCAAAACTCAAAGCAACCGAATTTTGCTTCCCGCTGGACCATGAACCGAGCCCATCCTGAAACAAAAATCGGAAATGCTATTCCGGTCCGAAGCACTGCTTGCCCATTCTAAATCCGTGAAGCCAACCAAGTCCACTCCTCTTGACCTCCTATAGTCCAGACCATAATCTACAGTCCCAGCAAGGTATCTCAAAATATGTTTTGCAGCTATCTAATGCACTCTCCCGGGCTCCACCATGAATTGACTGAGAGTGTTCACTGCAAAACTCATATCTGGTCTGGTGTTGACCAAATACATCAATGAACCAATGAGCTGACGAAATAAAGTAGGATCCACCAACTCTCCCTCATAAGCATGAAGCTTCTTCCAGTTGGTGGTCATGGGTGTAGACATAGGTCTGTAGTCCTCCATCTCAAATCTCTACAGAACATTTGCAGCATATTTTCCTTGCCCCAGGAAAACATGTCCATCCTCCTGCCATACCTCCATGCCTAGATAATAGTGCATCAACCCAAGGTCTGTCATCTCAAACTTCGAAGCAAGATCCTTCTTGCATGCATCAATCAGGTGCTCTCCTCCAGTAATGAACAAATCATTAACATACAGTAGAAGAATGAGCGGAACACCACCAACCACAATGTAGTAAAGGTTGGGATCCGCCTCACTCTTCCGAAACCCAACCGAACACAAATATGAATCAATCCTCGAATACCAAGCCCGAGGAGCTTGCTTCAGACCATACAAGGCCTTTTTCTTCCTGCATACATGAGAATCTCTCTCATAAATCTCAAAGCCCTATAGCTGCTCCAAATATACCTCCTCTGGCAGAAGACCATTGAGAAAAGCGGTCTTCACATCCATCTAATGGATCTTCCAACCCATCTCTGCCACGATGGAGATCACTGCTCTGATTGAAGAAAATCTGGAAATTGACGCAAAGGTCTCATCATAATCAACTCCCTCTATCTGTGAGAACCCACATGCTACAAATTGAACTTTGTATTTCTTGATGCTGCCATCCGCAACATGCTTAATTTTGTAGAGCCACTTTCGAAGTCTCCACTGACTTCCCCTCTGGTTTCAGAACCACTTCGCACACACCATTCTTCATGATGGAATTGTACTCTTCCATCATGGCATCTCTCCAAACCTGGTGTATGGAAGCCTCCTCATAAGTAGTAGGCACGGTCTCACACAAGCTAGTCACCTATGCCATGTAGCTGTAAAATCTCTCAGGTGCCTTGCTCTCTCTGACCTCCCTCTTGTGTGGCCGGACAAACTCCTCTGCTTCCTTCACAAGCTCCCTAAGCCAACTTGTCTTTCTCTTCTTGGAAGAAGTATCCTGTTGCAGACCCTCCTCTACATTTCTATCAGACGAATGTCTCCCTGAGGAAATACGAACCGTCTGAAATCCTTTCCCTGGTGAACCTGAACCTGTACCATGTGTATCTGAATCACCTGAAGGTATAACCTGTGAACTTGTGATCTATGAACCTGTCCCTGTATCAGAAGTCCATGTAGACCGAGTCCCTGAAACTGAAGAACCTGTAACCTGTGACCTAGTCACTCCTGAAACCTGTGACCCTATACCCTGTCTAGCTGAACTCTGTGATGCTGTCACCTGTGGAGTACTTTGTTGCTCCTCTATCTCTGAATCTCGATATCTTTTGAAGGCTCGCTCCTCCTCAAATCTTGCCTCCCTCCTTACCACAACTTTCCTTTGTGTAGGAAGGTAAATACGGAAAGCCTTCAAAGTCTCGTCATACCCAACAAAAATACCGCTCTCTCTAGTAGCCTCCAACTTTGTCCTCTTTTCAGAAGGGACATGTGAGTATGTAAGGCATCCAAAGATATGAAAGTGTCTTATCTCAGGTACTTTCCTGCTGAACATCTCCTCAGGAGTTTTGCAACCCAAGGCACGGTGCGGACTCCTGTTCAGTACATAAACAACAGTACTACAGGCCTCTTCCTATAGAAAGATAGGAAGACTCTGATCATGCAGCATGGCTCTAGCTGCACCCACTATAGAACGGTTCTTCCTTTCAACCACTCCATTCTACTGTGGAGTGTAAGGAACTGTCAACTGCCTCTTATCCCCTCCTATCTACAGAACTCATCGAAAGCATGGGAAGTATACTCACCCCAATTGTCTGATTGAAGTACCTTGATCTTCTTTAAACTCTTGGAACCGAAGCAAGACTTCCTTTGATCTCTTGCTTCTAAGGAAATAGATCCAGGTCTTCCTGGAAAAGTCATCGATGAACGTAATGTAATACTCATAACCTGTCAAAGAGGCAGATGACATGGGACCACATAAATCTGAATGTATCAACTCAAGCACTCCCCCTGATTTGCTATCACTGCTCGGAAAAGTAGTCTTGGTATACTTTCCCAAAGCACACCCTTTGCATACACCACTCGGCTCTGTGTTGAAATCTGGCATACCTTTAGTCATGTCTCTCGGCATCCTCAAAGCTGGATGATGAAGGTGGGCCATCCTCTTGTGCCATAACTCACACAACTCACTGCCGCTCTGAGTGTGTGACAGTGCATGATGCGGCTGGAAGAGAAGCTTGTACTGTTTTTCGCATTTGACTCCAATCGCATATGAAGCAGATGGACTCTCTGGTTTGGGAAAGATGTGAACTTTCCCACCTAGGACATATACTCCAAAGCCTCTGTCCTCAATCATGGAAACTGATACAAGTTTCTTCTTCAACCCAGGGACATACAAGAAATCCCTCAAAAACATAGACTGCATGGACTCCCTGACAAAGCAAACTGTCCCACGCCCAATTGCTCTCACCACTGTATCATTGCCCAATATAACCTCCAACTCCAAATCTGTCTCTGACATCTCGGCAAACATATCTCAATCACTTGTTATGTGACTCGAAGCTCCACTATCAATGGACCAAGTGGAGGAAGTAGTGGAAGCACCCAATGAATGCCGAACAATCATGGAATGCTCCATGTGACCCTCAATGTCTCTTCTGGTGATGGATGATGCCCTCTCTACACAAGCACCAACAAAGAGAGAAAAGTCTTTCTCAAATCTAGCAACGTACTCATCAATCTTTGCTGAAGTTGCTGTCTGTTGTTTCTTGTTCTTCTTGTTTTGGCATTGTCCAGCATAATGCCCAAACTTTTGGCAAGCAAAGCATTTCACTTTGCTCATATCTTTTTTCTCTCCATCCCGCTGCTTGGTTCCACCCTTGGAACCCTTCTTGAATTTCTTCTTCTTCCCCTTTGCTGCTAACGCCACATTCTCTTCATCTACACATCCTCTACGTGTCTCCCTTATATGAAATCATCCCAAAGACGATCCCAAGAAGGCATATGTTCACGAGCAACAACTATGTGTCTCCTCTCTCTCTCTTTCAAAATTCTCTCTTGAAAGTGAACAATGGAAAATTTTCCTTTCCCTCTCCCTTTTTGTTTGAGTAACTTCCTCCATCAAATCAAAGGCTCAAATTAAAAACCAACTCCATGAGATCAAAGGCTCATCTCATTTCCTCATTAAAAAATCACTTTTTAATTAAAAATGAGACTTTTAATACTCACCCTCTTTCATGCTCATAAAGTCACTTTAAAATTATAAACTCAAACATTTAATTAAAAGGTCACTTTATCATAAAGGCATTTACACCTTTTAATATGGCTAGGGACCACATTTAAGTGTTCATGTCCACCCCAAGGCATAAGTGAACAAACACTTTCCTTGGTAAAAATTCAACACTATGTTAAGATTCCATATGCTAAGCTAGATTATCAGTATTCAATTTCAATTTCATAACAAAAGCATATAGACAGGATCATTGAAAGAAACAATATCACAAGATCAACACAAATTTACCCTGGGAAAACCCTAATGGGAAAAAACCCAACAAAAGCTTCCTCAATATAGATGATCAAAAGATAAAAGATAAAACCCCAGACTGATTCTTCTCCTCCTTGCAGCTACAACTATCTCTCTCTTTCTTATGCGCTACACAAGTGAGTGTGAGTGTGTAGAAATGAGGAGAGCCTCACTTCTATTTATATTCTTCCGTTCACTTGATTTTCCACTCAACAAGTCAGCCCCACTAAAACTGACTGGGCCGACTTCTCTAGGAGGACTCTAACAACTTAATATTATATTAACTGGGGTCCTAATGACCCGACTTACAACGGAGGGAATTACCTCATGACTCTTAGTAATTCTCCCGATAGGAACATCGGGGTATAATGAAATGCAAATGATTCTCCCGATAGGAACATCGGGGATAATAAGTAAATACACTTCGAAGTTACAATAATTCAACACTCCCCCTTAACGAGAAGGGTATTCTACAACAACATCAACAACAACAACAAGAGAAGGAGAGAGATCATCTTCAACATCATCAGGGTGATACATCTATAAATCATAGGAAGCTTTTTAAACATCTTTGACATATAGTCTTCATCTTCAGATTCAGCGGCAGCAACATCATCGTCAGCATTTTAGTCTTCATCAATTAGCAGCATCATCATCAAAAACACTTTGACCTTTCGATCATCATCATCATCAACAACAATTCTTTGAGCAACATCATCATCACACTCGCATATTTCGATCAGCAACATCATCATCGTCATCATACTCTGATCTTTCGATCAGTAACATCATCATCATCATCATACTTTGATCTTTTGATCAGTAACATCATCATCATCAGCAACAGCCTGCAATCCACAATACGAGACAAAAGTCTATGGATCACTTTTAGGACTTACGTCCAAGGATGATACAATCCTACCACATTCTCGATGACTGAAGTCATTGGATACAATTACGGGATAATCACTGCCTATCACTTTAGGACTAAGTCCAAGGATGATGCAATCCTACCACATTCATGAGGACCGAAGCCACCGGATACAGTTTAGGACAGATGTCTAGGGATGATACAACCCCACCACATTCACGAGGACCTAAGCCACTGGATACAGTTTAGGACAAATGTCCATGGATGATACAACCTCACCACATTCACGAGGACCGAAGCCACCGGATACAGTTTAGGACAAATGTCCAGGGGTGATACAACCCCACCACATTCACGAGGACCGAAACCACCGGATATAGTTTAGGACAAATGTCTAGGGATGATACAACCCCACCACATTCACGAGGACGGAAGCCACCAGATACAGTTTAGGACAAATGTCCAGGGATGATACAACCCCACCACATTCTCGAGGACTGAAGTCACCAGATCACTTTAGAACAAATGTTCGGGATGATACAATCCTTCTTCTTTCTCGGAGACATAAGTCTACGGATCACTTTAGGACAAATGTCTAGGGATGATACAGTTTTACTACAACATCATTGCTCCCCCTTTCGGGGAAGGTCTTTTCGAACAACACCAAGCTTGTCTCGAAAGTATTCGAACTTTACTCGAGACAGAGGCTTCGTCAACACATCAACAACTTGTTCATCGGTACTCACATACTGGAGCTTTATGGCTCCCTTCTGCATCATATCTATGTGCTTCGATCTATCATGGAACACTGGGTTCTCTGTCATCTTTATACAACTGTGGTTATCACATAGATTCATGGTGATATCCAACTCTAGGTTGAATAAACCTGACATTAGCTTCCAAAGCCATATGGCTTCACAACTAGCAGAGCAAGCTGTTATATATTTTGCTTTAGCCGTGCTAAGAGCAACACTGGACTGTTTCCTACGAAACCATGAAATCATAGCAGACCGCAGACTATAACATCCACCTGATGTGCTTCTTCTGTTTGAGACACTTCCAGCCCAATATGCGTCTGTATAGCCATACAATCTGTAATCATGGTTTCCATCACAGTATAGACCAAAGTCTATAGTCCCTTTCAGATATCTCATCACATGTTTTGCAGCTATCAGGTGAACACGTCTAGGTTGAACTAGATACTGACTCAGGGTGTTCACAACAAAACAAATGTCTGGTCTGGTATTTGTTAGATACATCAACGACCCAATAATCTATCTGTATTGAGTCACATCCACCAATTCTGATGAACAACTTCAGGTTGGTATCCATGGGTGTGGCCATGGCTTTACATTCCAACATATCAAACCTTTTCAAGATTTCTACAACATACTTTCCTTGATTGAGAAAGATTCCTTCTGAACTTTGCCACACTTCTAGACCTAGGAAATAATGCATTAGCCCAAGGTCTTTCATCTCAAATTCTTCAGCGAGCTTCTTGTTGCATTATACAATCTGTTTCTCATTCCCTGTCAGAAATAGATCATCCACATACAGTAATAGTAAGACAGGTTCGTCATCTGTAACCTTGTAGTAAAGGTTAGGATCGGATTTACTCTTGGTAAAGTCCATGCTTGTCAGAAAACTATCTATCCTTCCATACCAAGCTCTAGGAGCTTGCTTCAGGCCATACAGGGCCTTCTTCAACTTGCATACATGAGTTTGTTTGTCTTCAACTTCAAATCCTTGTGGCTGTTCTATGTAGACTTCTTCAATCACACCATTCAGGAAGGCTGTCTTCACATCCATCTGGTGTAAGTCCCATTTCATCATGGTTGCAAGTGCCATGATAGCTCTAATCGAAGTATACCATGCTGTAATGTCCTCTTTTGCCTAGGCATTTAGGACCAACCCGCTAACCTATGTGATTCCTGTGGGTTTGAGCGGGTACTGACAGTCAGGGAATCAGCTGAGGACTGATGCCATCTATAGAAAATCTAGGGCATCAATATTATATCACCATTGGGTCGAAGAGGGCCACCAAAGCCAAAGGCCACCTGCATGCATGACATTTGAGCATTATTTAATGATGCATGCACCTGATTAAGTTTCGATGCGCATGCATGTGTAGACACTGAGAGGGGGGGTGAATCAGTGTGCATCCAATTTTAACCTTTTCACAGTTTATCAGGGTTAGCTACCAATTCATCAATTCATTACTCTATCATAAACATTTCATAAACATCTTCCAGATCATCATTCATAAATCAAAAGCAGTTAAACCATTAAGAGCCATAACACAGAAGAACACCACATCATATGAATTCGTAATCTTTTAATATTATTTGTCCGGCTACAACCGTTAGGCGAAATCAGCACCTACTGATAAATAGAGCACCTGCTCTTAATCCAGGACCCTGCCTGGTTCTCTTAGACCCTGCTAAGAAGTGACTGAGGTATCCTAACCTCAAAAGCAAGACAAGCTTGCTTTTACAATACAGTATACTTGTGTCACACAAGAAATCTCTGACACATCAAAGCTGCTTATCTTCTCTGCTCATCTTCAGCTGGTCATCACTGCTGATCATCATCTTGGCGCATCATCTCTGCTGCTGGTCATAGTCTCAATCTCTGCTCAAACATCTATGCACATCAAGCAACAAACACTGAATCCCCTTTCCAAATTAATCACCTGCTGCAAATCATCTCAGCACATCATATAAACTTTGCTGTAACACCAACAACACTGCTGCACTAGTTTTCTCAGTCTTCTCTGTTCATATTCTGCTAGTCAAAATACCACTGCTGCAAAGGTCATCTTCAGCACCAGCTTATCATAGGCATCAAGATAGTGTCATCATAGCATCATTATCATCACGATATGCAACATTGTCATCTTTGCATTATTATCTTCAAAGTATGCTTATTCCAAATCTTGTCAACAAAATATTCTTGTCCATTTGCTTATCATAACTCAGCTCATCGTAATATACAAGGCATCATTTAACCATCACAATAGGTTTTAAGTCACAGCATGGTACCATCACTATATGCAGATCACTGTATAGTAAGGTATCTACAGTATTCTTTTCAACATACCTTGGTCAATGCATGTCGAACCTCTGTGTATGTCATTCTTCAAGCCTGTGCAATCCTTGACAGAGCATTGACCTCTAGTTCACAGCTATAATCCACAAATATATGGACTGCTGTAGATATAATCCCTCATTTGTACCCTGTGCTAAAAATGGAACCACAGAGGGTATATAATATATTTAAATAACAGACCACTTGAACAAGCAGAGAACACAAACCTTTGGCCTCGGTTACACCATGACATAAATGCTGAAAGTGACTGTAATATATCAGAATTCTCTATAATATTTGTTTAACCCAGAAGCAACCCCCAACATCAACCAGCTGAACATCAACCAATGCACTCTTGTCAACAACAACATCTATAGATGCTAATTCTTCATTTCTAAAGGTAGGTTCAGCACCCGTAGGAAGAGTGTAAGCTACAGTAGCCCCAAAGTCAGAAGGCAATTCATTATCAGCATGCAATTCCAACTCAGACAATGGAACCTCATGAACTTTATTAGGTGTACATTCT
>LPNX010121838.1:154300-176501 GCA_001517045.1 Pseudotsuga menziesii
GGGGTGTGATTCCATGATTAAGTCCATGAGGTCCATTATCATGGAGAATGAGTGTCCCGAGTATGGGACATCGGCAGAGAACTTATGGACCATTATTCGGGATATTCTTATCTCCAGGTGGGATAAGAATTGCACACCTTTGCATTGCTTGGCCCACTCCTTGAACCCCAAGTTCTACACTCAGGAGTGGCTCACTGGTGGATCGGGAGCCTCACACAGAGTCCCTCCTCACATGGATGCAGAGATTGCACATGGGAGGAAGATAGCACTTAGACGGCTATTTCAGGATAGTGACATGCTTGAGGAGGTCGAGGAGGACTTTGTAGATTTTTCCATTGGCACTGGGAGATTTGGAGGCTATGATGTGCTTAGAGATAGGGGGGGTAAGAAACCCTATGCTTGGTGGGAAACTCATGGGGCAACATCCCCTATTCTACAGAAGTTAGCCTTGAGGCTCATCTCTCAAGTTACATCATCCTCTTGTTGTGAGAGGAATTGGAGCACATATGGGAACTTGTACAGTGTGAAGAAGAGCAGGCTTGAGCAGTCCAGGGCAAAGTCAATGATGTATGTGCACTCCAACCTTCATCTTATTTACAGGAAGAGGGAAGAGTGGGTGAAGGGAAAGACAAAGATGTGGGATGTCTTTCCTGATGATATGAGTTTGGACAGCAGTATTGAGTTGGCATTAGCCAACATGGATCTTAATGATCCAATGCTAGAGCCGGTCACTTTTGATGATAGTGATCGTATGGAGGGGTCATCCTCCACAGCAGGAGATGCAGGTCATCAGATGGGCAGAGAGGAGGAGGAGGGGGAGGAGGATGAGGATTAGGGCAGGGGCAGGGGCAGTGATGAGTATGTTGATGTTGATTCAGGCATGGAGGAGGACTACTGACATATGGGATTCTCGCATCTTGATCCATCCCTTTTTTGTATTTACTATTAGACTTTAGTCTATTTGGCATTTGCCAATGCCCAGTGGCGTTCCGACATATATGTACATTGTATACATTTTGATTTTGATGACTTAATGAGAAATATGGTTCCGACATGCATCTATGTGTCTCATTGTGATTTGTGAATGACAAATGTGTTGTGAATCGTGACTTGTGAATGACAAATGTGTAATTAGTAATTACTAATCATTAATGTGTTTTTATTCTAATTTCTATTGAATATTTGTAAATGTTATAGTTTCTAAATATTTTTGGATCTATATGTCTATATTTTAAAATTTTAATATATATTTAAAAAATATATATATGTATATAAAACGTATCCTACGTGTCCTGATTCCGGGGGTCACCGTGTCCGTGTCGGACTCTCGTATTTTCGTGTCCTTCGTGTCCCGTGCCCCCGTGTCAGGTGACTTAGGTGCTTGGGGATGCCGGAGATACAAGTCTTGAAAATAACTGTTTGTGAGAATGTTTTGCAATTGTTCTTGGTTTATTTTATTGTAAATTTTAAAGATGGTCTTGCTTAAGGTGTCTAGGAAACCTAACTGGAAATACTTTCAGTGGCTCCATTCGAAGACATGACGGACCTGTCTGGAATCACAAGCTAGGTGTTCGGAGAATTTAACCAACGACTGTCCAGATTGGGTTGCCGATGCCCACACTTGGAATTTGCCCACTACCTGAGTATTTATCGAAAACGTCGGTGCGTTGGTTGTGGGGTGAAAGTTTTATTATGTTATCACTTGCAAGATTAACAAATACGATCACCGTTCTAAGTACGAGTCCAAAGTTTTATGGTTGGCAAAGCATACTAGGTGAGGGATAGCAACGAAGTAAATTTTAATGGGAAAGTGAGTTGAAATGATTTTAAATTAGGAGCACATAGTTCAACTCTCCGACAGAGAGCGCTCTTGACTTCGTCTTATGATGGAAGTTCAAGAGAATTTAACTAAACTATATGCTTGATGCAAGGAAATGTTGTGGGAATGCTCTCCGATAGAGATTATTCTTGACTTGTGTTATGGCAAGTTCAAGAGACTTTAGTTCTTTGTTAAAAGACAAGCAGCTTGAAATAAGAACATAAAGATGATGTAGTTCAAATAAACAGAAGATGAGATGACTAAACTAACAATTAGTATCTACTTTGCATAAAATGAAACGACTCTAAGTACTTGAAATAAATCTAAGCTAAGAACAAAGACACTCTTCCCAAAAATGGGGAACAAAAACCAAGTATGGGAGGCCTTATCCCATTTAGCCTTGTTTTATTAATGAAGTATGCTACCAACTTTTTGTACCATAGTTGGGTTACTTGAGGAGCCATCGGTTGACAAGCATGTCCAATGTTTGTTTCCAGTGTATCAGCTGATCCTTCTTTGTGTCTAGCCAGTTTTTCATTTGAATAATTTTGACCATGGCCCCACGGGGTTTGTAATAAAATGTGCTAATAGGGTGTTTTGAGTGGTTCGGTCTCCTAAGACGTAGAATCTCAACTAAGGTATTCCAGGGAGTTGTTTGCCCTTGACAATTATGCTTTGCCTATAGCCGAGTATAATTTATGATGTTTTCTCCCGCTTCCTCCAAAGCTGGAATGCCCGATTTTGAATTCTGGGCCTTGGGGGGTTATTAGAGCCCAACTAAGTGTATATAAACCTACTAAGCATTATTAGAATAGAGCATGGTCATATCCTAAGTCAATAGGACCATCAAAAAAATTTCGAAATTTTTTTACCAGACGCGTTAAAAAATTATTTTAATTTTTGAATTTTTAGTTATTTCTCTAAGTTTTTAAATTAATTTTTCCATAAATTAAATGGAAAAATCCCGTTGTAATAAGTTAGTCATCCAGACCCCGTTTTCAGTGATTGAAGGCTCTAACCTTAAGCCAAAAATCATTTTTGATCGGCCAGCGAGTCAGATCCAACTTTCAGATCATCAATCAGACACAATGCACATTTTCTCAAAAAAATCATTTTTGGGGAAAAAATGGAGTTTTTATTAAAAAATGATTATTTTGGAGAAAATCCAAAACTCTCCAAATTAATCCAAATTCAGTGAAATAAAAGGCTAAATGACATCTCAATGGGCATTTATGATGATTGGAGTTATCATAACTCAGCTTCAGTCAACATTCAGTGAGCAATAAAGATATATTCAATTAACGGACTTGTCATCACCAGCTAAACTCCCGAATTGGATGAGATGGAGAGCACTCATTGGTTTGATGATTTGATCGAGGAAGGGACTGATGATTACACCGGCAGTGGCTCCTCCAGACCTAGCAGTAGCTCTCCCTTACCTAGCCCATGCCTCTCTTCAGCTGGTTCACGCCCCTCTTCATCCTCATGCCCCTCTTCCTCATGAGGGCGTCATCCACACGTGTGGCTCCATCTGGGCTTGGATTTTAGTGGTTAGGGTTGGAGTAGGGGCGCCTTGCCTAGGTGGAGGGCCTCCCCTCACTCTTAACTCTTCAGTTGCGGTCTGGAGCTCTCAGTTATTGGCCGAGCCAGTTAGGTCTGGTTTTTTGGTTTTGGGTTCCTCTTTCATTGTATAAATAGAGGCTTCTTTAGCTCTATTGCAATGGAACTTTTGGGTTAAAGTTACTCTGAGAAAATTCTATCCAGCATTTTGCTTTGGCTTTGTTAATAAATATATTCGACTTTGGAGGTCTATGGGCTTTTGATTGTGCTGGATTCCTCTTGGTTGAGGTGATATTGTCTCTAACTCATCTCATTTAAATACTTGTATGTGATTAAATATTTTGCTAGCTCAAGAAGGCCATTATTGGCACAGTAGAATATCCATTTGTAGTTTCAATTTGGTTATTTATGCAAAGTAAATCGATATTTTGATGGACATGAGTAGTAAGTAATACAAATTGTTGATCTTCATTTGATTTGCCTAACATACTAGCATATATTTTATCTCACTTCTTGTTTTAAGTTTTGATGTGATTCAGGCTTCACAGATTGTAGAAGGGTGTGAGCTCAGCTGCTTTTATCCCATGCTTCAAAACAACCATTTGAATCTAACATTTTTAATTGCAGGACCTACAGTGTTCGTCATTTTTTGCTTCCAAAAGAAAGTTGGGAATAACTCTCTCTCTCTTGTGTTCCATCCACCAGTTAATGTTCCTTTGGTTACCGGCTACTTAGGAAGCCCTAGTTTACTTCTTTCCATCCTTAGGCTTCCTTTCCATTGCCTTGTTTGGCTTGCCTTTCCTTCTTCTTCTTCACTGCCCTCTTTTCACTTTAGTTTGCAGCCCTTTTTCTTCATCTGAACTCTGATGAGCATTCATCATGCTCGATAACTGGCGGCTCAATAGGAAGTTCAGCTATTGTACAAAATAGTTGGTAACAAGAATGATGGATCTAGCTTTGAAAAAGTAGATCTAAGGCTAGAAAGCCTAGATTTAACTTAGTAGAATCCAAGCAAGCTTGAAATAAAGATTTAAATGACTTGATAACTTCTACAAAAAAAAAAGTGGAAAATAGGTAGGATAGAACCTTGAAAATAGAGATCCACTTGTAGCGACCAATGTAACCGAAAGAAAGATTGAAGTTTGTTGTTGATGGAGGAAAGGCTAGTCTCCTTGTTGTGTTTCTTTCTTTGAGAAGAGAAGGACTTGCAGAACCTGCAAAAGAAAGAATTAGAGAGGAAAAACCATTGCATGTGCAAAAACTAGCTTGATTTCCAAGCCACTCTCCACCTTGGATGATCCCTGCAAAACCCTTATATTCAAGCACAATTCCGAACAAGATATTTCTAAGCTATGTTAGAACATAAATTGAATAATGACTTGCTTAAGAAAAGTTAAGGTGAGAGAGATATTACCAAGACAATGTGAACCAAGTCCAAGAACTCATGGATAGACCTCCAAAGTCGCTTCTTATTCCAATAGCATAAATACGTATTACAATATAGATTTTGGTAGAGTGTTCTTGCCTAAACTCTCCATGAAGAATAGAGCTCCAAGAACCTCTATTTATACAAAAACCAAGCTCCAGGAGGGACATTTATGAACTGAAGAACAACTCAGCATGTAACTGAGTTTGAAGTGCAGTTGAATTGAGCTAAAACCAGAGCTGAACTGAGTTAACACACCCAATCAGCGCCAACACACCCAATCAAATCGGCATCCAACCTCCTCACGCGAATGTACGACAACCTTCAATCCCTCATGCGAATGGTACGACACATTGGAATCGGCGTGATTGATTTGATGAATGGTAATACGTGAAGTTAAGTGAAGATCTCTTGTTCCAAACCATATTATAATAAAAAATAAAGCTTGAGTTTCATGTGCATACGAGGGGTGCACTCCATGCTAGCGCAACCATGCTCACGCTTTCAACTAGCGTGACCTCCTCCATGTTGACGACACACCCCAAAACATATTCATTTGCATTGGTGTGTTTATACCATGGTTTAAGTAACTCATACATTAACGATGGGTACACCTACATCCCAATCGCGTGCGTCTCCACCACATAAGCGTGAGCTCAATCCATCACCTATACATCATCCCTTTTTTATGAAATAATTTGACTTCACCCTTATCCAAAGTTTGGATGCTTATTACAATTTAAAAGGACCACATGAGCTATTTGGACCATATGCCATGTCATCCTCCAATTAAAAAACAATTGATTTTTTGACTTTTTTAATATTTGGACTTAGTGCAATTTGTCCAAACTTAGCATTTAAATGCTATTCTAAAGCTCTTTTGGCCAAATACTACCTCACGGGATGCTCTGGCTGCCCGAATGACGGTGAAAGTGGCCCTTGGGGTAAAGATGTTGCTTCGGGCTTGAAAATGAGCCCAACCATGCCAAAAACGGCATCCGGATCACTCTTTTTTAACATTTTGAAATTTCTCATTTAAACCATTAAAAATGGCTTAAAAAACGGAGAAAATTATTTTTTCTCGGAATTAAACGAAACTACAGGGGGACCTAGTACATGTTCATACGACTCAATCGAAATTCCTAGCACGACGAAAAACACTGACATGAAGGCTCTAATAACCTCTCAAGGCTGAAACATCAAGACAACAACCTCAACTTTGGAGGAGCGAGTGAAAAACTCAGAAATTATTGGTCGTTTGTTCAACAACCAATAATAACCAAGGGAAAAAACACTCTGGACTAGTCGGCTTGATGCCCAAGTCCGGGAAGCCAAGCCTTTTATAAAAAAAATAAATGCTAGGACATTTTTTACAATCTCCCTAAGGGGGTATGAACATGTATTTTACAAAAAATAAACAGTTCAACCAAAAACTGGCTAACTCTGGAACACACTGAACTTCTGAATCTTGGAGACGAGCATTCATCATGCTTGATAACTAGCAGCTCAATAGGAAGTTCAACTATTGTACAAAATAGTTGGTAACATCTGACTCCAACTGTGGGACGGGTACTCGCTTGATTTATTGATTAAAGAGAGTGCCCGAGAATCCAAGAATCTCTGGTACCTTCACATAAACAGAAGTGTCTCAGTCCCATGTATATGATATAAAAAATATGCCATGATGAAGTACCAGAAAATATTTTTTGCTTTTTCAAATCAAAGTGTAATGAAATAATTTTTTTTTTTTTTCAGCATATAAATGAAATATGATAAAATGCTAATATACAAAAGCTATGATACAACATTATGATACAAAAATTAAGTACATAAAAAAAAACAACAAGGATGGGTTTAGAGAAGACCTGGGATGATCCCTTGGTCATCTTGGAGGTTGTTTCGATAAAAAGGCTTCAGGTGTTGCCCATTTATGGGCAGGCTTAATGTCTCTCCATCCATGGTGTTAAGCAGAAAAGAATTGGTGCCAACAATAGCACGGATGATAAATGGGCCTTTCCAAAGGCTGTCGAACTTCCCATGCTTCCCAAGTTTCTTGCTTCTCTTATCCCATAAGAGAACAGTATCTCCTACTTGGAAGGATCTTGGTTTAGCTGACTTATCAAAGGTGCCCTTCATACTCTCTTGATGTCTGAGTGACTGATCAAGGGCAACTCTTCTAGCTTCATCCAACTCTATGATCTGATGGATCCTTTGTTCCATTTCCAATCTTTCTGTGCCATACTCACTAAAAAGTCTGAAGATTGGAATCTGAATGCTAACCGGAAGGATGGTTGTGAGTCCATATACTAACTCAAACGATGATTTTCCAGTTGAGTTCTTCTTAGTAATCCTATCTGCCTACACAACATACTTAATCTTGCTATCCCAAGCTTTCTTATTATCCCCCACAGTTTTCTTGAGGATGGTCATTAGGTTCTTATTAGTGGACTCAGCAAGTCCATTGCCCTATGGGTAATAATATGATGAGTGGGATAGGATAATGCCATATTTAAAACAAAAGTCATTGACTTTTCTTGAACTGAAGGATGGGGCATTATCAGTTGTTATTTTCAAGGGGATACCGAATCTAGTGATAATTCTTTCTTCAATGAAATCCATAACAACATTCTCAATGGCATTCTTAGTAGGTATGGCTTCTACCCACTTAGTGAAAAAATCGGTTGCCGTAAGAATCCAGCAAAAGCCATTGCTAGAGTTATCCTTAAATTTACCAATAAAATCAAGCCCCCATTACTGAAAGAGGGAAAGGACCACAACAGGTGTAAGGGGAAGTGCAGCCAACTTCTGCTTCCCAGTGAAAAGTTGACACTCTTGGCAACACTTGACATATTTATGAACATCTGCAAATATCGTGGGCCAATAGTAACCAGTGCTCAGGATTTTGTGGACAATTGTATTTGCTGCATAATGGCCTCCACAAAATCCTGAGTGGAACTCAGTCAAGATTTTATTGGAATCTTGTTCATTAACACACCTAAGTATGATGCCATATGGGTTCCTCCAACCCAGATTCTCTTGTGTAAGGAAATACCTGGCGGTTTTCAATCTTAAATCCCTTCGTTTGTGACCTTTGAGGTGATCAGGGCAAGTGAAATGGAGCAGGAAGAAAATGATGTCGGAATACCAATGGTTGTCAAGCTCTTGAAGTGCAGGGGTCATGGTCGGTTGAGGGTTATTGTTTTCGACAATCATTTCAATGGCTTCTTCATTCTTTTGAGTGAGCATTTAAGCAAGACCCTATCCTTTGATTAACTTGGTAGGCTTTATTTCAAGGTCATACTCTTGGATTTTTGGACACCCATGTGCTGAGACAGAATGTCTTTTACTGTAGCATGGGGAACATATCCAATGACTTTAGAGTATCCAATATAAGTTCTGAAATGCTTTAAAGATTTGACCAAGGCATAAGCTTGCTTTTCCATGATGGTATATTTCAATTCAGAGTTTTGTAAGGCTCTACTCATGAAAGCTATAGGTTGCTCGAACCCTTCGAAGTTCTTCTGGAGCAACACACCAACAATAGTGTCTTCTGAAGCAAAAGAAAAGATTATGAAATCTTTCGTGTAATCCGGATTGACTAAGACAGGAGACCTAGTGATAGCATCTTTAATAGTGTCAAAAGCATTCCTTCCTTCATCTATCCAGACGAATTTAGCATTTTTCTTTAGGAGTGTTTGCATAGGTTTCATGAGTTCAGCTAGGTTAGGAATGAATCTCCTTATGAAGTTAATGTGACCATTAAATGATTGGACACCCTTAACATTTCTGGGAAGGGGAATCTTCTGAATAGCTTCTATCCTCTCAGGGTCAATTTTGACCCTGTCTTTGTTGATAATGTGACCTAAAAGATTTCCTTCTTCAATACTTAGTACTGATTTAGCCGGATTCAAGGAAATGCCATATTTCCTACATCTTTCAAATACCTGCCTGAGATGACTTACTTGGTTGGATCTATCTTTCGAAAAAACAGTGAGATCATCTTGGTAGATCTCAATGATTTTGCCAATCAACTCCTTGAAGGCATAATCCATGGCCCTTTGGAAGGTAGCTACGACATTTAAAAGGCCAAAGGGCATTCTCAGATATTCAAATGTGTCCCAAGGAGTTGTGAAAGTGGTTTTGTGTCTATCCTCTTCTTGGATGACAACCTGGTTATAGCCTGAAAAACCATCAAGCATTGACACCATGCTCAATCCAGTGACCCGTTGGAGGAGGGTCTCCTTCGTTGGAGAGGGGGTAATTGTCCTTTTGACATGCTATGGTTATATTTCTGAAAATTTATACATATCCTTAAACTCCCATTTTTCTTTCTAACTACCACCAAGTTAGAGCCATGTTGAATGTCTTGTAGGAGCTATTATTCCAACTGGTAACATCTTCTCTAGCTCCTTTACCATGGGTACCAACTTAGGATTTATTTGCCTGAGTTTTTGTCTGAAAGGCTTTCCTTTTTGACATTCTGGTTTCAAAGGAATGGTGTGTTGAAAGACATCTTCCCTATATGCTTTGAGCTCGTCATAAGTGAAGACAAATACATCCCTATATTCTTTCACCAAGTTTATAAGGTTGTTCCTTTCCTTTTCAGAAGTACCTTTTCCAATTTTTATTATTCTTGGTTCTGTTTCCGTTCCAATGTTGATTTCTATGTACTCACCCTACTTCATTTGTTCAACACTATTCTTTCTTCTATCCTATCTGTCAAATATGTTTTCGAAGGTGACAAAGCCACGTGTCACAGGATTGAAGCGGTTACCCTCGTCTCGATATTCTTTACCTTCCTCATGTTCATTGGCTTTATAATTGGAAAATTCATCAATATGATTAATAAATTTCAGTATTTGTTCATCATCTTGGAAGACCTGCCAATGTTCAATATTATCAGGAATTGAAGGTCTAAAGTTGATTTCCAAAGGACAATCCCCCTCTAACATCTCATATGATGGCTGAAGTGTCGAAGGTGAAATTGCTAGTCTGTCGGCGGCACTATTATGATCTCTAGGGATTGCTTCTATATTAAGGGCATCAAAAAATTCCATTGTATTCCAGATTGTATTTCTATACTTATTTAACTTTTGACATTTACACGCAAACTGACCCTTAACTTGTTGGACAATTAGGTCAGAATCCCCCTTAATACTAAGCAATTTGATTCCCATGTCCTTGGCAATCTCAATGCCTAGTAGAAGTGGCTCGTATTCTGCCACATTGTTGGTTGCTTCAAATTCCAATTTGAAAGCAAAGTTGGAAACCTTACCCTCCGGTGAAATAATGACCACCCCAGCCCCCTTTCCAGCTCTAGAGTAAGCTCCATCAAAGTTCATCTTCCACAATTCATTAAATTTTTCATATTTTATTTCTTCTTGGATAGGTTCCAAGAAGGTAGAGTTGATCTAGTATGTCCCAAGTCCACTAGAGTAACTGATATACTCATTTGACGGTCTCTCTAGGTTTTCTACATGATATCTTCATCCTTTCTCAGTCTGTAACTTGACCATTGAATCTTCTGATGCAAGTACAATGGCGTATGTCCAATCCATTTGAATGGATCCCCCCAAAGTGGCACCAAATTTTCTAGATAGTAGCATGCCCCATTTATCTGGTACATCTATGACGAGGATATCCATGGTAACATGGATGTCCGGATACTTGGCTAATCTCACGTGTTGCTTTTCGATCATACCTTCAACTTTGACAGGTCTAGAATCCATGGCACATACATTTTGGTAGGGGCGTGTGGTTCTAAGGCCAAGTTGTTGCATGACCTTCTTAGTCATAAGATTGGATCTTGACCCTGAATCTAGCATACAGTTGTGCAGGAGAAGATCACCTATCATCAATGATATGTAGAAGGGCAGATAATTTTCTTTTCTTGGGTCCCTAGTATGCAAGATTACAGGAGGATCTCCATAGACATTTTCTTGACTGGGTGAAGGTTGTTCTACTGTATTGGCAAAAGTTACTTTCTTGGGAGTTGTAGATCTTTCAGGTGCAACAATCTTGGAGGTAGGGAGGGGAACATCATCAGTTTGGGGTTCTAACATTTTTAACAGTTTCTCTTTCTGACCAGGAATTTTACATAACTCAAGTACGGGACCCGGAACTTTGGAATTTGCCAACCAACTACCTAAATCAAAAGTTAGAGCAACAGATTCATTTTCATCATTAATTTCTGGAGGGATGTTAGGAATTGTTACCTTTGAAGCAGTTTGGGTAGATGGTCCCTCCTTTGGTCTTCTTTGATATGTCATGCCTTTAAAGTTCTGAACATTGTTGCTATTTGAAGGAATCTCCCCATAATATTCAATCAAATGATCAGCCCTTTGATGACATTGGTTGGCTTGATTCCAACTATCCCTATGATTGTTATAGATGTCTCCTACATTGTGGATAAAGTTAGGCTTGCTTGCAGATGTGCTGGGACCACAACCCTCAGGATAACCATGTTCTTGAACATAACATGCATAATGACAACCAGATTCCTCATGGAAATCTCTGCATGCCCTACAAAATGGTTTGTAAGGTTCAACCATATTAGCAACCTCTAGTTGATGAGGAGGCCTTTATTCATGGTTGGGATTTCTTCTTTGCCATGTTGGTTTTGCAGGAAATGTTCTAGGAGGAGGTGGGGGTTGTGTCCTTTCAACAGTGATAACCCGGTTCTGGACTTCTTTTATTTGCGTTACATGCTTTCTTTCCATCTCTTCCATCTTTTCAGCCATTTCAATGAATTTCTTTTCATAAGCAGTGTTGGATGGCTCTTTCTCTTTAGGTTCTACAGTTTTCAGAGGAATGGATGATCTAGAGTAACCCTGGATGTTTGATTCTCCTGAAGATTTCATGTTTTTGTCAATTTTGATAGCTGAACCTTGAGCTTCAAGCAATGTGGTGGGCTCTTTGTCTCTTATCTGATACTATATTTTGCGACTTAATGCTTCTATGTAATAATCCAATGTGGAAGCTGCAGGAGGAGCATAAGTAGCAGGGATGGAATTTGATAACTCTGTGAACCTATTGTTGAATTCATCCATGGTTTCGGTATCTGATTTCTTCATACTAGTCAAGGCTTCCACTAGATGTCTAGGTTCCTATTTGCTGCCAAATTGTTCGAGGAAAGCAGCCTTGAAGGCTGCTATGGTAGCGATAGAGTTGTTCGACAAGTTGTCATACCAATTTCCCGTTTTACCATCCAAAGATAGAGCAAAAAGGGTCATGCATACATCTTCATGTTTGTCAATACCCCTGACATAAGAACCACAGTGTCTAGAAAAGTTTATGATATGCTGCTCAGCAGAGGTAGAGGCATCAGTGCCATTAAAACTCATGAGTTTATCAATAGCCTTCTCAGGAACATCATGGGGTTGACTTGCTATTTGAGTGAAGTTGAGTTGAGTAAAAAACTCACCCATCGTGGCAAGGAAACAATTATTATTTTCAAAATTTTCTAAGTTTTCTTGAAATAAAAGATGGATGTCCGAAACAGACTCAGATCCAAGTTCTTCAAGGATCCTATGAGAAGCAAGTTTGTTTAGTCTCCTATAAACCTTTTCAGGCTCGAGGATGAAATTGAGCAAACCTTCAGAGTTTCTTCTAGTTGAATACCTTGAGGTGTTTACTGACAGTGGAGTCGCCAGGTGGATTCAAGTCTAATTTTTGAGAGTGATTGGACTACAAATCTACCCCCCCCCCAAAAAAAAGGAAAAAAGGTAAAAAAATAAAAAGAAACAAAGGTCGTCCAGGAACAAAAAGATTTGTCCTCGGTAACGGCGCCAAAAGATGTTGTCCGCCGAATGCACATCAGCAGCAAAAATCTAATAAAAGTTGTCTCCTCACTTGAGAAACTGGGATACGTGTAGCCTTGGGGGCAAGCATAGAGCTAGGTACTGTCACCTACTCCTAGCTCCTCCGTTTAGGCTAACTCCTAACGAAGCCAAGGGGGGTAGTCCCTAACAAAGAGTTTCTATGGCTCAATGTATTTTAAGTGTTTTTGGTGTTGAGTGATGTGGATGGGTGTTTGTTTAGGAGTTTTTGATGAGATCACCGTTTTAGATGAAATAAACACAAGATAAAGGGCAATCCACGTTGCGATACAAGATATAAGATTAACAGTATAATAAAGACTTGAAAAATAAAAGCATCCACAGATAGATAATAAATTCAAGTAGAAACTTCAAAAGGACAAATGGCCCAGATTAATTAAATCATGCAAGTGTAAATAGATCAGTGCCTTATTATAGTATCCCAAATCCCGATATTTTCTAATTCTATGCAAATTTACTGAAACAGCCGGGCATGCAAACTGCCATGCAAAAATTCCCTATTTTATAGCTAAAATTAGGGTTAGGGTTTGTAGGATAGAATGTAACACTTACCACTGACAAGCTGGCTGGAATGCTCCTGAGAGAATATGCATGCATTAAGAGCTGAATTGGAGATGACCTGGTACCTTTTGCCTCCGGTGATACCCCAGCAGCACGAACCCAAAATCAGCTAAGGGTGACGTTTTCAGTGAAGGAGGTGTCTGATGAAGCTGAGAATTTGCAGAATTGATAGTCTTCTCGTGCTAGAGAGAATGCCTGACACATGCGGAACTTCTGAGGTCTCTAGGTAGGCTAGCAAATTGATCTGGAGGTTTAGCTGCTCACGCCCCCCTGATCCCGAAATTGTTGATAACTGCTTAGGATGAGCAAGACCAGATATGATAAGCACCGGGTACTGGAGTATGATACCGATGATGAGAATGGTGCCTGGGTTTCAAAGGTAAACTGAGATCTGAAGACCCAGCGAATGATTTGGGCTTTCCAGCTGAAAACCCCTTACGGCTGCACACGTGCCCCTAGAAACAATCTCTGATGTATACTGGATAACTGTGAATAAATTGAAGAATGGATGGTGAACCTGGATGGCTTACCCTGGATGAGACTAGGGCAGATATCTCACTGTCGAAACCCCGTTAGTTGAAGACGCCGTCTCCAACCCCAACTGCTGTGGCCGCACGCTATGCTGCTACTCATGAGCTCCAAAATCAATAATCATCAAAAATAAATTCTCCATTCACTTTATCTTCCTTTTATAACTTTAAACTGTGAAAACCCTAACTGTTGACCTAATTAGATCACTTTAATTTCTAATTTGCAGTTGACTTGCATGCATGCGGATGGAGACTTAAATGGGTGCATGCATCATTAAATAATGCTTAGATGTCATGCATGTCGGTGGCCTTTGGCCCCAGTGGCCCTCTATGACCTAATGGTGATATCATATTGATTCCCTAGATGTTCTGTAGATGGCATCAATCTTCAGTTGATTCCCTAACTGTCAGTAACCGCTCGAACCCACAGGAATCACATAGGTTAGCGGTTTTGGTCCTCAATGCCTAATCAAATGAGGACATTACACTTATGGAGTCAAGAAATTGTATAGTGCTTGGGGATGCTGGAGATACAAGTTTTGAAAATAACTGTTTGTGAGAACTTTTTGCAATTGCTCTTGGTTTATTTTATTGTAAATTTTAAAGATGATCTTGCTTAAGGTGTCTAGGAAACCAAACCGGAAATACTTTCAGTGGCTCCGTTCGAAGACACGACGGACCAATCTGGAATCACAAGTTAGGTGTTTGGAGAATTTAACCAACGAGTGTCCAGATTGGGTTGCCCGGCCCCCACACTTGGAATTTGCCCACTACCTGAGTATTTATCGAAAACGTCGGTGCATTGTTTGTGGGGTGAAAGTTCTATTATGTTATCACTTGCAAGATTAACAAATCCGATCACCGTTCTGAGTACAAGTCCAACTTTTTAGGGTCGACAGAGAATACTAGGTGAGGGATAGCAACGAATTATATTTTAATTGGAAAGTGAGTTCAAATGATTTTAAATTAGGAGCACACAGTTCAACTCTCCGACAGAGAGTGCTCTTGACTTTGTCTTATGACGGAAGTTCAAGAGACTTTAACTAAACTATATGCTTGATGCAAGGTGTTATCCACTAATTTTGCACTTAGTGGATTTTTGGGTGAGCCGCCAGAGCATTGAACAAGTACACTTGTTCATGATCAGAAATCAGAGGTCCTCCAGCCTTTTCCTTGGACTCTGTTCGGAACTTTTTGTAAATACATGTTCATACCCCCTTGGGGAAATTGTAAAAAATGTCCTAGCATTTAAATTTTTATAAAAGGCTCGGCTTCCCGAACTTGCGCATCAAGCCGACTAGCCCAGAGTGTTTTTTCCCTTGGTTATTATTGGCTGTTGAATAAACGACCAATAATTTCTGAGTTTTTCACTCGCTCCTTCAAAGTTGGGGTAGTTGTCTTGGTGTTTCAGCCTTGGGAGCTTATTAGAGCCTTCGTGTCAGTTTTTTTTTTTCATGCAAGGCATTCCGATTGCGTCGTATGAACATGTACTAGGTACCCCTAAAGTTTCGTTGGATTCCGAGAAAAATAATTTTTTTTGTTTTTTTTAAGCCCTTTTTTAATGGTTTAAATGGAAATTTTCAAAATTTAATAAAAGAGTGATTCGGAGTCCGTTTTCGGCATGGTTGGGCTCATGTTCAAGCCCGGAGTAGCATCTTTACCCCAGGGGCCACATTCACCAACATTCGGCGGGTAGAAGCATCCCGAAAGTCATCATTCAGCTAATTGAGCACCAGAATAGCTTTTAAATGCTAAAATTGGACTGAATGCACCAAAGTCAAATATTCAAAAAGTCAAAATCAAAGTCAAAATTGATTTTTAAAATAGTGGAGATGACATGGCATAGTCATGCGTTTCTTCTTTAAGGTGCATGGCATATAAACTTTGGTTTAAAAATCAAAGTTGGATTTAATGAGAGAAGGGTGACGTGAGTGGTGGAACCTCACGCTAGCAAATTTGGAGGATGCGATTTATGTGAGTAGGGTGGATGGGCCCCTCTACGTTGAATGTTAATGTTTTAAAACATGGCATATGCATACGAATTATTTCATAAGGAGGTGACGTCAAATGAAGGTAAGTCGTGAGTTAGCAGAGGAGTGGATCTCCTTTATATCCACGTCACTCATAAATAAACTGGGGGTTGGTGTATTGCGTTTAATATATTTCAAAATATTGTTTATTCCTTCACACCAAGCATGCCGTTAATGTCAGCATTAGATTGGAGTTTGCGCTGATTTGGAGGTGAATCTCCTTAATTTATGGCCACTACATGGCTCGTCATTCCTCCAACCATCAGTTTTCTGTCACTTCAACTCACTCATGGCTCCCATCATTCAAAGTCGTATCTCTTTCAAAGCTCATGCAGAGTTTCTCTTTGGTTCACGTGGACACTTGGAGCTGCCATATTGGGTGGTGATATTTCCAAGAGGTTGATGGGGGGCGCCTTGCCAGGGTGGAGGCCACCTCCCCATCCCATTCATTGCAACTCAACTCCAGCCTGTTGTAACATGGAGTTGATTGGATCTTGATTGTTATTGGCTCTCCTCATTGCCGATTTGATTTAGGGTTGTAGGTTAGCTTAGTTTTGTTATATAAGGATGGCATTGCCTCCTTCTTGAAGATGGGAATTTTTGGCATAGAAGCTCTGGAGAATTTTCATTGTAATATTTTGCTTAAGATTTAATAAAGTTGATGACTTTGGAGGTCAATGCGGAAGCTCTTTGTTTGCCATGATTCACCTTATGAGGTGATACCTTTCTTTGCTCCCTTCTCTCTTGATTCTTAAGCATTTGATTGTATAATTGTTGAAGGCTAACAATCTAGCATTATATTGTATAATCCATGTTTTTCTCTTGAAGTTGTGTTGCTTTCAGGTATTGTCCGATATACAAGGGCTCTTTTATGGTTAACATTTATTTTGCAGGTTCTACAAGGAGTTATTTTCTTTCAAGAAAGTCGAGAAGCATAAGTTTCTTTGCCTCGTCCATCAAGCAAAAGCAATACTTTCCGATTACTTTTCTTAAGTTGGATCTAAATATCTCTCTTCTTTCGTCATATTTCTATGTATCATATGTTAGTTTTGACCTGAGAAAGTAAGCTTGGGATTTTATCCCAAGTGCCACATAATTTTGTGGTTACTTCTCTTTCTTCATTAGCATCCTTGCGTACATCCAGCTAGACTGGATGGTTTTAGGACTAATGCTTCTAATGGTTGCCTTGTTCGGAGGTTGATCCCACCTTTGGTTGATTGTCTTGTTGACTTTTTGTCCTCTTCTTCTAGGTTGGATTTGGCCTCCTTCCACCTTGTTGTTTGATCGTCTTCTTCGATTTCTTCGGTGCCCTCTTTCTTCAAATTTTTTGCAGCCACTTTTTTCCTAAGTTGCTGCCTTGTTTTTACCATTTTCTATAGCCCTCTTATTGCTTAGTTCGCTGCCCCATTTCCCCCTTTTTTGCAGCCAACTCTCTATTGTTCGCTTCCCCCTTTTTCCCTCGTTTCCTCATTTGTTTCAGTGCTCTTTTGTCCTCTTTTTGCTCCTTTCTATCCTCTTCCTTTTTCCCATTTTGCAGGTTTGAAGAAAAGGTTCTCAACAAAAAGATAAATCACTCTCCTTTTTCGTATAAAATCTATTAAAAAAGCTTCGTTTTTAGTCTTTTAGCTTTATTTTAAAAGTCCTTTTCAAGGGTTAAAATCCCAAGGCAAATTGTAACACTTAATAAAATTTCTCTTTTTTGAGTGGGGTTTTTAAGCCCCCACTCCCAACCTCCCCCATTTCGGGAGGTTTGTGGTGTTCTTTTCTTTTGTGTTCTTAGATTAGATTTGCTTTACTTAGAATAGTTTCATTTTCTTGCTTAGAACACTAATTGCTAGATTAGCTTGCTTTGATTCATTGTGAAGTTGTGTACTTTGTCATTTAAAAATCTCATCTTTCAAAAGTATTTCAACTGCTTTAAAGTAGAAATCTCTTGAATCTCACTTTGTGCATCAAGAGTGCTCTCTATCGAAGAGTTGTTGTTTATTTCGGTTTTTCTACTTACCCCATGCTCTCTTGATTAAGGCCTAGAAAGCTGAAAGAGATTCTTGGGTTGATTAGTCCTTTTACTTTTTTTGCAAGTTAATTAATTAATTGCTAAGTCTCTTGAACTTGCCGAAATCCAAGTCAAGAGCACTCTCTATCGGAGAGGATTCCCACTGCATCTCCTTGCATCAAGCATATAGTTTAGCTAAGACTCTTGAACTTTTGTCATAAGACAAAGTCAAGAGCGCTCTCTGTCAGAGGGTTTTAATTTTTTTTATTTAATAAAATCTTTCAACTCATATTCCCCCTTAATTAATTTATTTCGTTGACATTCTTCACCTAGAATGCTCTGCCGACTTTCAAGTTGGGCTGGTACTCAGAACAGTGAACGGACTTGCTATGACCGTAATAGCAACACAAATTAAAATTTTACCCCTTAAGCAACACACCGGCGTTGTAGAAAGTTTCAAGTCCATTCTCAATAAGGGCGTCGGAACTCCACGTTGTCTAAGCTTCCCGGCTAGGTGGTCACTTCTAGATACCAGCCTGAGATACTGGACGGCCTGACGTGTCTAGAACGGAGTGACTTTGAACACCATCCTGGTCGATCTTTGATACCCTCTTCGTTTGAAAGCCATAATAAGCAAGACCACTAAAAACATTTAAAACGTACCAAGAGCACTCACATAACATTCACTAGCTTTATTTTAGGACTTGTTGGTATTTCTTTAAGCATTGCAGAGTTTCGACTCCATACAAGACTGGTCTATTATTTTATGCATGATTATAAAATCTGGATCATTTGTCCTTGGCTTATAAAAATCTTCATCTGTGAATGCATCTTTATTTACAAGTTCTTGATATACTGTTCATCTGTTAATCCAGTACAGCAACGTGGATTGCTTTGTCTTGTGTTCAAAATTCATAATAATAAACATCTTTCATCATAATAACTCCTAAACAACACCCATCCGCATCATCCGAACATTAAAACTTAACTTAAAACATTGAGCCATAGAAACTCTTTGTTAGGGACTACCCCTTTGGCTTCGTTAGGAGTTGGCCTAAACGGAGGAGCTAGGAGTAGGTGACAGTACCTAGCTCTGTGCTTGCCCCCAAGGTCACACCTCTCTCACTTTCTCAAGTGAGGAAAAAGCTTTCGGAAGATTTTTGCTGTTGGCGTGTAATCAGCGGACAACATCTTTTGGCGCCATTGCTGGGGTAAATCTTTTTGTTCCTAGACGACCTTTGTTTCTTTTTAGTTTTTAACCTTTTTTCCCTGTTTTGGTAGATTTTTAATCCAATCACTCTCCGAAATTAGACTTGAATCCACCTGGTGACTCCACTATCAGTAAACACCTCAAGGTATTCAACTAGAAGAAACTCTAAAGGTTTGCTCAATTTCATCCCCGAGCCTGAAAAGGTTTATAGGAGGAGACTGAACAAACTTGCTTCTTGTAGGATCCTGAAGAACTTGGATATGAGTTTGTTTTATACATCCACCTTTTATTCCAAGAAAACTTAGAAAATTTTCAAAACAATAACTGTTTTTCTAACACAATGGGTGAGTTTTTTTACTCGGCTCAATTTCACTCAGATAGCAGGTCAACCCGATGACATTCCCGAAAAAGCTATTGATAAGCTTGTCACTTTCACAGGCACTGATGCCTCTACCTCTGTTTAGCAACATCTCAGATATTTTTCAAAACGCTGTGGTGCCTATGTCAAGGGTGCTGACAAACATGAAGATGTATGCATGACCCATTTTGCTCTATCTTTGGATGGCAAGGCTGGAAATTGATATGACAACTTGCCAAACAACTCTTTCACTACCATAGCGGACTTCAAGTCTGCTTTCCTCAGAAAATTTGGTAGCAAAAAGGAACCTAGACATCTAGTGGCAGCCTTGACTAGTATGAAGAAATCTGATACGGAAACCATGGATGAATTCAACGATAGGTTCACAGAGTTATCAAATTCCATCCCTGCTACTTATGCTCCTCCTGCAGCTTCCACTTTGGATTATTACATAGAAGCATTAAGTGGCAAGATCCAGTACCGGATTCAAGACAAGGATCCGACCACATTGCTTCAAGCTCAGAATTTGGCCATTAAAATTAATAAGAATATGTAGTCTACAGGAGATGCAAACATCCAGGGTTACTCTAGATCATTAACTCCTCTAAAAACTGTTGAACCTAAAGGAAAAGAGCCATCAAACGAAGCATATGAGAAGAAGCTCATGGACCTGACAAAGAAAATGCAAGACATGGAAAGGAAGCACTTAGCGCAGATTAAAGAGGTTCAGAATAGGGTCATAATTGTTGAAAGAACTCAACCTCCACCACCTCCTAGAACATTTCCTGCAAAACCAACATGGCAAAGAAAAAATCCCAACCATGAACAGAGGCATCCTCATCAGCTAGAGGCTGTTAATGTGGTTGAAACTTACACACCATTTTGTAGGGCATGTGAAGACCTTCATGAAGAATCTTCTTGCTATAATGAATGCTATGTTCAGGAACATGGTTTTCTAGAGGGTTGTGGTCCTAAAGCATCATCAAGCGAGCCTGAGTACATAAACTATGTAGGTGACATGCATAATATTTTCGGAGAAAGCTGGAGAGAGGAAAAACAATATTCAAGAAAGCCTGAGTACATTAATGCATTTGGACAGCTCCATCTTGTCACCACAGAAACCCGGGGTCAAGTCGAAGATTATCGTCAACAATTGGATAACCTCACTAAAAACTTTGGTACTAATCCTACAAATGAGCATAATGATGATAGTTTGGAAGGTTTATTGCCTTGTGACCTTTTTTCTGAAGAAGATGACTATGATCATTAGGAGGGATATAGCCAGAGATGTGATACAAGTGTGGAAGAATCCCTTACATCTGAGATGGATGGTAACTATGAGACTTTAATTGAAAATCCAATCTTAGAAGTTTCATGTGATAAGAGTCCTCCATGCTCTCCACCAGATGACAAATATTTGGAAAGTTGGGTCCCATGTGATATCTTTGAAACCCAGCTTTTCGAAAAAGATTGTTTTGAACAGAATGAGGAGTGTAGCCAGGGACTTGATACTAGTGATGAGGTATCTCTCATATCTGACATATATGGTGATGATGACTATGAGATTTTTATTGAAAATCCAACCTATGATGCTTTTGAAAATATTTTTGAGAATCCCATCTATGATGTGTCCAGCGAGGGGAATGTTTATTCTGAGACTTATGAAAGTTGTAAAGAAGAACAGTCAGAGTTTTCCTATGATCAGTCAGAGTTGTATTTGAGTATCTGTAACGAGGACTTGGAAAAGAATATAGTAAAGGGTCAGATGGGGAGCAACTAGTTGAAGTTTTTTCTCATCCGTCGTCTTCACATATAGATGTTCCTTATGTTTTGGAGCATGTTGGGGATTATACAACGAGTTATTATTTGATGAGCCTTGATGATTAGCATGATGGAGTAGTCGACCTGCCGCATCATGCCGATTTGTATATCAGCGCTATCCAGTCATGGATAGAAGTAGCCTACGTGAGCACCTACTAGTTTAAGAAGAAGTTTGACGACATTATTCATGCTTATGATTCCCATCCAGCCCGCCCATTCTGGATCATCACGCAGGTTTGCATTTTCTGAATAAAATATTCTTGTTTTGGCTGGTAACCAAAGACAAGGAAAAACTTTTTTACATTAATAAAATGCTTAGGTGGTTACATTGGATTTATGATTACACATAACCGTTTTTATTTTCATGCTTAGAGTAGGAAAATAGGCTCCTTAAAGTGAGCATTTACTTTAGCATTTTCTTTCTATACTTGGGAATAAATAAATTTTTCAGTAAAGTTTTGTCATTCCTTTGAATAAAGCAACTTTTGGATCATTGGCTCTTTTTCATAAAACTTGTGCTACTGAGGTTTTTCTTGTGAAGTTGAGATGTTTTTACAGGATGTGGAAACCAGAGATTCTGGTGTTCTCGTATGCTCTCCTTGCATAAGAGACTAGATCGAGCACACGTCCCGTAGTTAGAGCCAGATGTTATCCACTAATTTTGCACTTAGTGGATTTTTTGGTGAGCCGCCAGAGCATTGAACAAGTACACTTGTTCATGATTAGAATTTAGAGGTCCTCCAGCCTTTTCCTGGGACTCTGTTCGAAACGTTTTGTAAATACATGTTCATACCCCCTTGGGGAAATTGTAAAAAATGTCCTAGCATTTAAATTTTTATAAAAGGCTCGGCTTCTCGGACTTGCGCATCAAGCCAACTACCAGAGTGTTTTTTCCCTTGGTTATTATTGGCTGTTGAATAAACGACCAATAATTTCTGAGTTTTTTCACTCGCTCTGTTAGTTTTTGTACCTAGGCAGATGTTCCCTAGGTGACTTTAATTTTTGCCTAAAGTCACTTTAAGAGGGAAAAAGGTGACCCTCACATTAAATGT
>LPNX010121840.1:0-16566 GCA_001517045.1 Pseudotsuga menziesii
AAATAGATTGGTGGGTTAACAGGAATTCTTATGTGTTTCCCAATGATGTTCTTTTTCTTATTAATAGGTTATACTGGTTAGGCAATGATAGATACTAGAATACCTGTTCTCACTTACCCGCTAACAATTACCTTCACGGCGTATTATTGCACCTTCCTTGGGGCAATTGCTAGTAATATATATTTTTTAGAATTTAAATAATCAAATATAGGGATCGTTGCTTTCATCAAATTGAAAGCGATAAGCATTCGAAGTCCTCTCTACAGGGCTATGTAAAATTAAAGGAATTGGAATTTAGTTGTATTAACTCCTTAGTGGTTCAAAACATTGCCCTATGTTATGCCTTTTTTTCCTTTGGTGGGTCTCTCCGTTGAAATTTCCTTTGGGTGGTAGGTTTGTACTAACCCTCGGTCTATGGTGGATTTTGTGTCGTGGTGTTTCTCTTTTGGTGATAGTTTTGAATAGGCACAGGATCGGGGGGTTTTTGTTGACAAGGTTAACTTGGGTTTGCTTCCATTGAGGAAGGCTTTTCTTGTATTTGATGGTTCCCCTTCTATTCGTGCATTGGAAAAATTTTGATCTAAAAGGCCATTGAAGAGCGAGAGAGTGAGGAAAGGACGTTCTCTTTGCATTCTGGGAAAAGACATCACATTCGAAATGGTCTCTCCTCTTTCTACTAGGGCTTTGGTTGGCAAGTTTGAGTTTGTAAAGATGACGCGTTTGGAGATTATGCAGTGGATAAGACAGAAATGGAAACCCCTGCTAAAAGCCATGTCAAAGGTTTTAATGTTGATGAATGGTTGGATTTGGTTTCAGTTTTTGTATGAGGAGGATAGGGTTAAAATTGAAGAAAGCTTCTGGGTGGTTGAGAATGGGTCTTTGGTACTCATGAGATGGCATTATGATTTTGATCCTTGGAAAGAGAGGCTTAAAAATGACATATGTGGGTCCTTTTGTCTCACTTTCTGCTCCATTGTTGGTCTCTGGCTAGGTTTATGGCGGTTGTTAATGCCATTGGTAATTTTATTCTTATTGAGGATGAGGTTTTAATGGATTCCGAGAGAAAAGTGCCTNATTGAAGTCTCGGAGGGTTTACCTGAGGATGTGGAGGTGGCCTAGGGGGGTGGATCTTTCATTCAATAGTTGGATTGTTGGCATTTTCCATTTCACTGTGACCCCTATAGGCAGACGTGCCATGTAAAAGTTGCTTATCCTTTGATGCCAGTGGGATGGTTTCAGATGATGAGCAGTCCTCGAGGCATGAGGAAGCTCCTAATGAAGTCGCACAGGGATTGAATTTTCCTTTACCTTTAGACTCATCTTCGGCTTCTATTTTTCTAAGTAAGTTCTGTAACTTTTTTCTTGTCCTTTCTAAATTTTTGTCTGAGGATGAAATTTCAAAGGGTTTAACCCCTTAGGTTTGAGGGTTTGTAGTGAATCTGGATCGGGGGTTTCCCTGGGTCCTGTGGATGTTACTATTCAGGTTTGTTATGGGGGGACTAGTTGTTTAGATGGTATCCAGAAGGATTCTTTTGTTAATGTTCTGGAAGCCTAGCTGGTGGATGGGGGTACTTTAGGGCTTGAGGGGTTGTTTTCGACTTCTGAGTTTAATCCTTCTTGTGCCTTAGAGGGTGTTATGTCTAGTTTTGAATTGGGTCATAATGGTGGTGTGATTCCTTCTTTCTCGTTCGAGACACCTTTCAACTCCCTCTTTTCCTATTACTATCTCTTCTTCTCCTTTACCAAAAGATCCCAGGTCTACTGAGATGTCACCTTCTTTAGTTGAGTCTCCATATATCAAAACTCTACAAATTTTCTTAGGTATGTCGGATGCTTCTCTTGATACCCTTCCAATTCCCTCCATTCGGTCTCAAAATGTAATTGTGAGGAAACCTCCCTGGGTCAAAAAAGGAAAAAGAAATTCAATCTCAACGGCTGAAGGGATTTTTGTTAACCCTGGTGTTACTTCTCTTTTTCAAAGAAGGATTTTGTATTCCTCAGGTGCTTCTATTGTTTATGATTATGGGCCTCTTAGAGCTAATATGGCCCCTTCTGAGGTTATCCAATGAAAATTATGTCTTTCAACATCTGGGGGTTTGGCAGATCGACTAAGAGAGTTGCGCTCAAGAAGTTGGTGTCCTCGATTTCTCCTTCATTTCTTTTAATTCAAGAGATTATGTAATCGATGGTTGCGGCTTGTGTATTTTTCTTGAAGATTAAGTCGTCTTGGAAGTGTTTTGCTTTGGATGTTAGGAGGTCTTCTAGTTGCATGAGATCCTTCCTACTGTTATTTTAAATTGTATTCTTCCATTGTAGTTATTTTATTGGATGGGATTTTTTTGGGGTTTTCTCATCCAATAAGGATATTGAATGTGTATGGGCCTTACAGTAATAGAAATTGTTTCTGGGAGGAGGTTAGTAGATGTGGTCTTCTTGGCATGCATGATCTGATTTTGGGTGGTGGCATTAATTTGAATTTGTCTGCAGAGGAGCTCTGGGGTGCTGGAAGAGTTGTTGATCCTCTTGAGGTTTTTTTCATGTTTATTTAAGAGGTCTAGTTTAATTGATATAGCTCCTTGTGTGATGGTGCCTGCATGGTCGAATGGTCAAGTGGGTGTTGCGGGTATTGCTAAGAGGCTCGATAGGTTATCTTTAAATGAACATTTGGGTGATTTGTTGGGTCTTCATCGATCATGGCCTATTCCTACTGGGGTCTCATATCATAAATCCGTGGTGTTGGAAAATCGCACTTATACAACCAGTTGCTTGGATCCTTGTTCTAGACAAATATTTCTATGTGCTTGAATATCAAATATTTTTGTTTAATGAGTCTTGAGTTATGAATATGTTTTTTTTTTTTTATGTTATGTTGATAAATTCATGTATCAATGTGTGTAGAACAAGTCTTATTTATGTTGTGTTTTAGTATTATGCATATTCGTATATGGTCTTTAGGCTTAATTAAGAACCCATAATCATTCTTATACCCCTCTTTGTGGCTTGTCCAATGGATGAGGATGTTAGACATGCATTAACACCCCTCTCAAATTGTTTTTGCTTCACCCATCCATCCTAACAATGGATCATGTCCATATGATAATCAATTTAGGAAATTATCTTGCTACCTACATGACACAAAAATACTTTCCAATTAGCACACCAACCATGATATCCTTAATATAAGAATATATGATAAGTATGGGTATCCTACTCTTTATTAATTTAGAGTCTCTTGTTTCCACTTATAGACTCTTATGGAGTCTAAATATGGAATTTAATTCAGAATACATGTGTGTAAGGAAAGGTAATTTTAGGGGCAAAATTTCGCCAATTAGCTATTTTTGGGGATTTTTTTCAAAAAATAAATTCGCTATTTGGTCATTTCTAGTCTCTAATATCGCCTATATTTACACAAAATATGTTTTTTTTCATAATATTCACCAAAAATTACACATTTCAGTAGTAAATTGTATGTTTCATATTCAATATTCACTTAATTATCTATATACATGTTTTTTTTCAATCCAAAATAATTGCCTAGGATACTATACTTATGTGTAATATTAGAATCCTTAAAAAATACCCTGGTGCAAGGTACCATAATCATCCCCACTAGGATTACAAACACCTAATTAACAAGCATGACATAGTTATTTTGTCAAAGTAATCAATTCCCCCTTCATTGGGGCCACGCATGCCAATAAGAAAATTAAAGCATGAGTAGTCTTAGTCATGCATCTTTTGATAATATATGAAAGTAACATGCATAATCATATCAAAGATTTAATACACATATGTGTCTAGTCACGACCTCATATCAGTGAATACATTTTTATAACCATCACAATATATATACAAATTTATAAGTATCATGAACATATCTAGTTCAAACAATCCTATGGCACCAATGGTTTGATTGATATAAAAAAACATAACATCAAATAATAATTGATTTAAAAGGTAATAAAAATTTCAAGAAATAGCTGCAATACATACACCCACGCTTCAAGAAACTTCATATCGAAGTTATGGTAAGCCAACAAAATAATGAAAATTATTATGCATATTCTCTACATCTACACAAGTAGTAGATACTTGGTTGCAATGTTCCCATTGGAACTTGCCCTGATCAATTTTATGATTCTCAAGATTTTTAAACCATTTGTCTATTAAATGTATTGTCATGGATCAGAATGACCTCTTGTTGGTCACCTATAGATTACCCTATTTAGTAACATGAGATTTATTTGATGCATACCATCTCAAAACTAGATACAAATTATATTGTGCATTCTATGTAGGTCTAGTTCTAACATTAGGGTGCATCCATGGAGCTGGGTTACACTTTTTGGCAAGGTGCTTTTGGAAAAAACACAAAAAAGTACCTCGATCGAGGGTTTAACAGAATCTCAATCTAGGTTTTAAGAAAACCTCGATCTAGGTTTTAAGACCTCGATCTAGGTTTTAAAAAAACCTCGATCTAGGTTTTAAGACCTCGATATTGGTTTTAAAAAAACCTCAATCTAGGTTTTAAGACCTCGATCTAGGTTTTAAGAAAACCCCGATCTAGGTTTTAAGGCCGCGATCGGGGACCTTGTGCAAAAAAATTATAAAAAAAGGTTTAAATGGTAGCTCGATCGAGGGTTTAATAAAACCTCGATTGAGGGTTTAATAAAACCTCGATCGATGGATGTTAATACCTCGATCGAGGGCCTGAAAAACATAGAATTAGCCCTCTTATAGGAAAATCAATGTTTCTCTATGTCTTCTAAGGGTGTAAACCCTACCATTCATGGCGCATAACTGAGCGAAGTTCATACCAATAGATTCATCACCAAATCCTCTATCCATTGAGGTATCATGCATGCACTTTGGAATTCATATGAGTTTTTTTTTATTAGTTCTGAAACTTACACTTAGAAAACCTCACAACAACTTCGAAGCAGCTCAAAGAAAAATATGCAGGGTAAAAAATACACATCCAAAAATTTCTTAAAAATGCACAGCCCACACATCAACGCGCCCTCTTCAAAAGGGTATCTTTGGTTTTTCAATTTTTGAAAATAGTGAAAAAAAGATGGGATGGACACACATGTGTATAAAATGATGCAGAAATCGAATGTGGTCACTTTCGAAAAATAATAAATAATTGTATATTGTGAAATAAATTAACAAAAAAATATGCACACCACAGTGCATTTTGTGTAGATGATGCTCATATATTTTATTTTTTTAAATTATTAATGTAAGATTGAATTATTGGGGATAGACACAAGCCACTTATTAACTTCTTCAAAATTTTAAGGTCACACAGTTCATTAAATGTGAAATTTCACATGTTAAATGACATCGGAATATTTTTTAAAAAATATCATTGGGAAGCCAACATAATATTCTACAATTTGTTTTTTACTGCAAGTCGAAATCCACATGGCATATATACGTTTCGAGGGCTTCTATCTAGCACATGAGTAAAAAATTAGGTTTTCATCGCCAAATTTGGCCAAAAAGTGTTACCCACCTTCATGGAATCACTCGTTAGTTTATACATTCCTAACCTAATTCTCTATAGGATTTAGGTCAAATCAACCACAAATATACATTGGCACTCTCGACAAATCATATTATTTTTCTTTTTACACACTCTTGGGAAGACATTGTCCCTTATGTTAATGTTTCTTTATGTTCTATGTGCATCAACATATCCCCCTGACATGAAAACTGTGTTCTTTCAATCTTGAGTTAAGCAGGTTCCTACTAGAGTTTGATCCTCAACTCAACTCACCCTTATCAACATCCTACATGGTTTATTAAATAATAACTCTAATGTTTACATGCAAATTGAACTAATTATGTTTTATCAACCAATACTCCCAAAGGAAGAAACTACTTTTATCAATATTCTCGATAAACCAAGAGTCATCCTCAAATCATAGATCATTATCCTAGTCTCACCGATATTCTCATGGTAATATGTTGTATAAGTGTCCAATTATGCATGTGGAGATCCCTAGAAGGAATTCAAGCTATTGGAAAAATAATTAATCTCTACTTAGCATATCCACATAGGTACTCTTTGCAATCATATGATCTCTTTAATTAATCCCTTAATATGACAAAAATGTCATAAGTCCTCATAAATCAAAGTGTGTTCCCTTAGTTAAATTACTAATCATGACTGAATAAATGGTTTCCATTGGCTTTGATATATAGGAAATATTCCCATGAAGCTAGAACAAAACTTAACAACAAAAATGAATATAGTATAAACCAAATCTTCAACCACCCTACTCAAATGAAATATACCTAAAGTATGTTACCTTGATGATGTGATGTATAATCTTTTATGTTGTACTAGAAGTCAATATTCTATATTTATTATATTGTAATTAATGATAGTCATTCCTTTTCCTAAAGAACATGGCATATCATCCCTTACGTGTATTTAGATGCACTCCCATTGCATCTCAAGACTCTCTAATAATAACAATAAGTAGTTATATCCTTTGAAGAATTATATGGATTCATCCTTGTTATAATGGATGCTCCAGTGAAGTAACATATTGGGTTCACTTCACTTGGTATCAATGCAGTTTAATTCCATTGACTTGTGGTCAAATTTATTTTTGCTAGTGGAAATTAATTTTAGGTTTGGTGGCCCAATTATTGTATTATAACTAAATTATATTTCTATGTGTTGAAGATTGTGTAACTTAGGAAGATATTATTATTGTGTATTTATTGTATTATTGTTATACCTTCTTCGAGAGATGTTATTGATGTATTCGGTCATGTAAACGTCTTGAAAGAATCAATCTAAACCTTCCATTGTAAGTTGGGTCAATTGTACCCAAAACAATTATTATATAAATTCTATTTTGAGTCTCCCTAGAGAAGTCAACCTAGGCTAGAAAGAGAAGTCAACCCAGTTAGGGTAAAATGTCACTCACATGTTGAGTATAAATAGAGGAGAGACTCCTCTCATTTGGACACACAAGTTTTCTCAAGCAAGTGAGCAAGAGAGAGAATAAGAAGTTCACTGGGAAGAACATGAAACTTCTATTATCTTTTGGGGTCATCTTATCTTGGTTTGGCATTGTACTTGTTGACTAAATCTATACTGAAGATGTTGTTGGGTTTTCTCCCTTGTGGTTTCCCAGAAGAAAAATATTTTTCTATTCTATTGTTGTGCTTTTATTTCTTTCAATGATTCTATTGCATATGGTTATTGTGATATAATGCAAATTTCTTGAATATATAACATAATCATATTGGAAACATTAAAATTCTAACATGGTATCATAGCCATCTTGAAAGAAGTCATTGTGTAGTCGTAACTAAAAAAAGTTGGAAATTAGGGTTTCTTATTCCAGACACTTCCCTCCATAGATCATATGAGAAAAGAGGTACATTCACTTTCCCTATGAGGGACCATATTCCTTTGGAGACAGATTCTAGTTCCACGGATTTTCAATTTTTTCCCTAAGACTACTGTCATGAAAACTAGGGCATCGGAATTTTTGCAATTCTAACCATATATCTGGAAGAGGAAGACAGCTTCCCAACTTTCCTTGAGGAGGCACATCTCTCTTTCAAATCATATTTGCAAAATTCAAAATTTGGAAAATTAGATTTTCTTCACAAACCCTAGGTCCAGCTAGAAGCAGTTTTCTAGAAGGAATTGAAGAAAGAACTTGGTTGGAGAACTCTTATTGGTAAGAAATATTCTCTCTATTTCCATTTGAATTTCTCTTTTTATAATCAAGAAAACTAACAATACCAAGCTTAAGGACAACATTGAAGGAGGTGAGAACTTCCAGGAATGGAAGTATAGAGTGTTTCTCATCCCAGAAGAGCATGACTTGGAAAACTATGTCAAAGAAGAAGTTGCAGAGCCAGAGGAAGACGAAGACAAGTCTAGAAACAAGAAGAATATGGTCAAGGACAAGAGGATCATTGCTGACTCCATCAAGGATCACTTGATCGCATATGTTTCCTCCATGAAGAATCCCAAGGATATATTTGATGCATTCGCCATTTTGTATGAAGGAAATAATATCAATAGGAAGATGACCTTGAGAACTCAACTCAAGGGTGTGAAGATGAACAAATCAAAAATCATACAGTCTTACTTCACAAGGGTCTCCCAAATAAAAGGAAAACTAGAAGATATTGGAGAGAATGTTGAAGAAGCAAAAATGGTGATACTACTTTGAATGGTCTCCCAAGATCATGGGAGTCATTCATTCAGCGCATTTGTCCCAGAAGAAATCTCATAAATTTATTATACTATGGGAAGAATGCACACAAGAAGAAGATAGAATGATAACAAGATAAGAGAATATGGGTGAAGATGACAATCAATCCCTAACATCTCATGCAAAGAAGGGAAAGAGAAAGAAAGAAGATCACTCTCATAAGATACTAGAATATTTCAAAAGAATTGCAAACCTCAGAGAGACTAATCAAATTACAGATGTTATACTTGTGATGAAAAGGGACATCTTACAAGACATTTCCCCAAAAGAAAATTCCATGCAAAAGGAAAGAAGAAGAGGTACCATGATCATGCCACAAAAGATAATGAACCAGTTTAGAAGAGAGGTAGAGAATGCTCCTCAAGTGATGAAGAATATGTCTTGATCTCAGCACTCACATGTATGGTTACTGATGGACGAAATATTTGGCTTGTTGATATTGGTGCTCCCAAGCATACGACATGTTTCAATCACTCTTTCACCATCTTGACAAAAGAAGAATCATCACACAAGATGAAACTTGGAGATGATTACCATTATCCCATAAAAGGGGTAGGAGAAGAATCCTACAAGCTAGACTCAGGAAAACCTGTCAAGATGAAAGTTGTTCTCTAAGTACAAGGATTGAAGAAGAATCTCCTTTCCATATCAATCCTAGATGAAAAAGGATTCTGAGTTGCATTTTTTGATGGGCAAGTACTCATGTGGCCAAGAGGTGAAACTTATGATGATGTAGCAGTAATTGGAGAGCAAGAGGGAGGCTTATACAAATTGAAAGGACAACAAGAAAATTATTTAGTTCATGACACAATGGAACCAAGTGAACTATGGAACATAAGGCTTGCACATATACACTCACTACTACATTTCGATCCAAAATCCGACGGAAAAATCCGACGGCGCGTGGATTTCTCTTTTTAAACTTACCAAAAATCACAAGGATACATTTTTTTTTTGTAAATGTGGCCACAAGCGTCGGTGAAGCGACAAATCTTCTCATAACCGTCGGTTAAGCGACGGCGATTTAGTAAGCGTTGCTTAAGCGATGACGCCAACACTCACATAACAAAGTAAACTATCAAGCCAATAGGTTAGGTCTAGCTACCACTCCTTACACATCCCTAAAGCCCAGGTTTAGATTAAGTTCACCCCAATAATGATGTTATCCCCTACCATAAAATATTGATCTATTATAAAATCCCAGAATAGTTTCCTATCTATATAAGGCCCATAAAGATTACATGTTCGAAGACCTTTCTTAGAGCCTTTGGAATACCTTCTAATACAATACCTGTAAGAATAAAGAGTGTTGAAATCACATTAAGACTAGAATTCCAACTTCTCATTAAACCTCTTAACAAACCCTTAGAATTAACATAACAAAATTGATTTAACTACCTTGAAACATCATAATGTCCCTTTTATATTAAACCATCTTATAAAAGATTGTTTCTTTGGAGCACCCCAAACCCTCACATTCCAGGATAACATAAACATTAAGCCACTTTCTTGGGGGTTTTGTCTACTCTAAAAACCTCATTAGTGTTTGATTATTTTCTTTCCAAAACCTCCTTTGAAGTCTTGGATTTTGCTAAAAAGATGCAAACTTTTTTCCCACTATATGCTTTTCAAAAGACTTGAATATATATATGATTGAGACATAAATTAATCTACAAAAGATTAATATACAAAATACTATAGAAACTAATATAAAAATACAAAGAGAAATACCATATTTAAACATAAACTAAAATATTACACATATGATATGATATGTTTGAGAAAGAAGGTTTTTTACTATTTGGCAATATGTGGTCAGTGCGTGTAAATTTTTCCCTAAAATATGGGATGGATCCCTGAAGTAGTGCGTTGATGTCTTAAAAGGTTTTATTCATGCACGGAGCATGAGATAGGGAACCTGTGTTGGCCTGGATCGATCCCGCAAAACCTCTGCGTCGCCAAAGCTAGCAGTCTCGCCCAACATGCGGGTAGAAAACCATTCTAATAAGCGAGTCTCAGGTTCTGCGTTCATCGGCATGGATTGGTGATTATACAGGAGCTGTAACAACTACTTGAAGCTCTTTTCGAGGTAAGATGATCCATTACTGCTCAAACCCTCAACAAATCCCTGTTACTACAGATCAGAGACGCCATCTTCCAATTTTCTTCTTCCTCCGAAAGCCAAGCTCACAAAGTTTTTTATTTTGTGGAAATCAGTAAAGTAGCAGAGCATGGCATCTACTCGCCATGGATTCATCACGGAAACTTCCAACATATTCTTGCATGGTGGAAGGGCAGGTTTCATGTTCGCTTTCTTCACAGTCGTTTTTGCAGGGTTTTGCTTAATCTCCTGCAATGCCCTCTTCGAAGATCAAGTCGGTGTCATAGACTGGTAAGATCAACGCACAACCCACTCGGCAATTCTGTTGAAATTTTTGTAATGACTCTAAGCGAGATCATGATTCCGGCAAATAGGTTTCAACATTGGTAGAATTCTTATTCTCATTGAAAGAAATCGCCATTTAAGTTACACTTCTTCTTACAAGCATCAAACGAGAGCATTTTCTTGCCTCCAAACAAAATAAAGCCAACATACATCTTTCAGCTTCAGGCTTAAATATGATCAGCCAAAACTGTTGTCCTTAACTGCCTAAATTATAAAGACTATATATTTATAAAATACACTAAGTCCACAACTTTCTAAGAGATAGAAAAACCAAGATTTATACTTTCATTGAATGGCCATAAATTTCAAGAAGTCTACGAAGATCAATTTCGATTATGCAACCATTATATATTGGATTCAGAAACGGAACTGTATCCATCTATGCTCTTTTCAGAGACCTCTTTACCCTCTGATATCCACTCCCTTCCTTTGACAGGGCATCTACCTCCATATTCTGCACCCTATACACATGGGTAGTAGAAATTTACTTGAACAAACTTGCTATTTCTTTTATCTGGTCACCAAAAGGTTGGAGGGTTATAGTTAGGAGCTGGCTTGTACGGTTCATTCACTTAATCACCAGACTGGAGTCATCATAGACCTGTATCTGTTATACATTTATCTCTGTAGCACATTTGAGGAGGAGCCAGAGACTTAATGGCATAAATTCTGCAAAATTATGGGTCCAAGGCCTGCTTTCATCTTTATTGTGTGATTCTCAGAAAGATACATAATACATTTTTTTCGATGAAATACACATCAATAGAAATCCTCTGGGCCCTTCCCCTCTTTTTGAGGATGGTACCCGAGGTAAACCATTTTCTTGCAGTTTTGGCAACCTAACGTGGTGGGGACATCGAGTGAGGCCCACAATATTCAGAGGAAGCCAACCCAAGGACTTGACCCCATGACCTTCTGCTTGAAATTTACATCACTTAAACCTCTCGAACTAACCCACTAGGCTAAAGATACATAATACATATGACGACCAGCACTGCTTTTATTCTGTGGGCAAGCCTAGCCCATTGAAAATTCCCCAGACCCGTTCTTTATTGATTACCAGATTTTTCACTTGTCTCTCCTGTATTTCAATGAATGGCATCTTGTAAACTGTACCCATGGATCTGATTTGATAAAAAACATTGAAATAAAGGAATACATTTTTCCTCAAAAATAATTGAGTTCCTCACCAACCACATCCCAAAATAGTCAAGATCGCACTGCCCACGACCTCTTGAGGTCTCCTTTTCTCATCCAATATTTCAAACAATCATCAACAATGTCTTCAACCTACCTTTCCTTTACTCCTGAAAGCTGATCAACTTCTAACTAAACCTGTTTGGCATAGGAGAATTTAATAAACAGATGATTTGTTGTTTCTTCATCTTCTCTACATAGAAGACAGATTCCCGACCCCTACTTAGCTCTTCTTTGCACAACTTCCCAAGTTAAAACCTTATTCATAATTGCTAACCACATAAAGATAGGTATTTTGATTGGAGTCTTTATCTTCTATATTATCTTCCACCTCCAAGCTGAGTGATTAGGAAAAGAAGAGATGTTTGCTGGATAACCAATTTTGCTAAATAATTAACCAAAGTTTGGTTCTTTGACCATACCATTATGTCTTCTTACTCTCCTATTCGGACATGGCTTTTATGAAGGTTGTCCACATATGAATTCCATATATTTGCATCCACACCTTCTATCCCCAATCTACGAGCCCTCATCCAACCTTGTTGCCATATATTTACAGCCTTTTGGTCTACTACAACCTACTTGTTTAAGAGTGAATATACCTTTATCTTGAACAATTTCAGTCAATCTTTCAGGGAGTCTATACTCATGTATGCACCCAATTTACAGGTTAACACCAACCCTTTTGCTCTCCTGTCACCACTTTCCAAACCAACCAGTTTCCTATCAACGAGAAGGATTCAACTAATGCTTTCCAATGAGTTGATGGGATTTTTGTTACTTTCCTCTGGTTTCTGAACCAATTTAGCGTTGTGCTTGGCTTGGCTTGGCTTTATATATTTCTGAACCATGATGTGCTTTCCATAAAATTTCATGGGAAATTTCTCTCCAAAATCTTTTGGCTGCCAAAGATTTTCCAAAGAAATGAATATTCTCTAAGCCCCAGTGCCTCTCCTCATTTGGCTTAGCCGATTTTAGAACATTTACTTCCATACTTGTTGCATTGCAGTAGAGATCTAGAATTTGTTTTAAGTATTTTTTGCTTCCCTTAGAGAACCATTGATGGACAATAACTTATAAGCCATCAACAAAAAAAAGATGTGATAACAATAGATCCCTCCGCAACGCCCATGTTTACACATGTTAGTGCCTCAATTCTCTTAGCCTCTGAAATTGCCCTGCTTAACCCTTTTGCTATTATGAGAAACAACAATTCATATCTAGAATTTATTTAAAGTATTTTTTTGCTTCCCCTAGAGAGCTATTGATGGCCAATAACTTATAAGACATCATCAACAAACAAAGATGCGATGACAATAGATCCCTCCCCAACACCCTTATTTACATCTGTTATTACCTCAACTCTCTTAGCCTCTAAAATTACCCTGCTTAACCCTTTTTCTATCATGAGAAACAACAATGGGGAAAAAGGGTATCCTTGCCTCAAACCCCTTGATGGATTGAAAAACTTGGATGCTGAACCATTTATAAGTATTGCAGAAGTTAGTGATGTGAAGCACCCCATTATCCATTGCACTACAGGCAAGCCGAATCTACATGAATAAGAATCAATCTGATACATAACCAGCTTGACCTGTCATATGCCTTAGGCAGAGACAGCTTCTACCATTGCTGGAATATTTTTTAAATTTTAGGGAGTGTAGACCCTCTTGAGCTGTCTCTATTGCATCATGAATCCATCTTCTAGCCAGAAATCCAAAATACTCCTGTGATATTTCCTCTAAGATAGTAAGAAGATCCTTTTGGTTCTAATTGCCTATATTTTAACCAAAATTTTATTAAACAATTGCATAAAGATATTTGCCTAAACTCATCAAATTTTTGGATTGTCTTTTTTAGCAATTAAACATTAAAGCTAAAAATGTAGCATTAAATGCTCCAAGGACTTTCATTGAACTACTGAACTCCTTTATCACCCTTAAGAGATCATCTTTCAGAAAATCATAAAACCCTAGATAAAATTCTACTGGCCATCCATCTGGATTCTGGTTCTGGACTTTTTCTGTTTTAAAAGAAGCTAGCACTGCCTTAAACTCGTCTCTGGAAACATCTTCCATTAACATTTGATTTGCTTCCTTTGTTACAAACCTAGGAAGAATGATGAGTTTTTCAGGATCTCAGCAATTTTATCCCTATTAGGTTCTGACTAAATATGGATTGGAAGTATGAGACCCCCTCAGGTATTTGACAATATGTAAAAGTTGACTTAATATTTTCAAATCAAAATATATGAATTGTCAATTGGGTCTTGCTTGAGTGGTTAAAGAGGATTGTTATCCTCCCCACCCAGATTCAATTCCCACAAGTGACACGCTGATATTTTAAATGAGAATATTGTTGACATTGGACAAAGATTTGAGCTTCTGCAGAATCTGGTTCAGCTGGGTAACATCCTCGAAATGAGGGGAAGACCTTGGTGGGTTTCTGCTGGAAATTTATTCCATGAAAACAAAAAAAATATGAATATACAGCAATGGATAGGAAGTTTTCACAAATATAAGCAGTTCAATTGAGTGTACCCCATATATTTTGATCATCTCTTTTGAATATATGCAAGATAGTTATCTGTTCCTTTTTTAATTTTCTTGTATCAGGTTGCTTGACGTTACACAACCTGAGTTGTTTTTATGCTCCTTAAAGAAATTATATTGTTTTGCAGGCATCAGTAGTACATAGGAAAAGTAAAACATGCAGTTTTCCATAGCCAGAATTCAAGGAGGAAGCGTGTTATAGTGGCTACTGAAGAAAATGTGGTTGCATCTCTAAATCTACGCAGAGGCGAGATATGTATGTTTATTTCCAAGCTTGCTTTACTGCCTTATATCATAATTATGTTTATTTAAGTTGTTTCATCTTTTTCATTTGAGTTTTTGTTATTCTTTCACAGAGGAGTTTAGAGGACTAATTTATTCATGGTAACATTAGTTTCAATGATATTAAATGAGAATGTGAAATTCATGGATGACAGACATCTAATTTCAAATTTGGGCTATGCTTATATCCTATTCAAATTGACTAACATTCTCAATGGTATTAGACTAGGATACAAAATTAATTGGAGATGAATTTGATTTATTTTCAATTTGTTCATGATTATCTTTATCTAACTTGGCAGCAATCTTTGTTTTGGAATGATTGCAGTTTGGAGACATGTGCTGGCAGAAACAGATGTCATGGATGAAATTGGCATTGCCCTTGGAAAATGTAAATTTTCACAAGCTTTTTTAGATGTTCATTTCAAAGTTTGAAGCTCAAACCTGATCTATATATGCTTACCTTGCACTTATAGATGTAGAATGTAGCAAAAATTTGAATATTCTAGATATTGTTTGGAACCTTATTTCTTCTGGTGGCTTATCAAGGTCTTGAACAACTATCTTTCTTATTGGCAAATAATTATTTATGCTATTTCATAGTCAGACTATAAGGGATCCTTGTCCTATTGCTGTGTGGGTGCAGTTGCTTTGGGCATTGGAATTCTATTTGCAACCTATAATTATTGCTTTGTCAATCTTTAGAGAATGGGGTTTTTGGATTTTAAATCTTTTGCATGTGGATCATCCTTCTATTATGTTCCTTATCTTCTTATTGTTTGAGTCATCGCATTTAAACATTTGTTTTTCAAACACCAAGAGAAGTTTCCTTGCAAATATTTCCTACCTTTACCCACTAACCTATGCCATAGGTCCTTGAAAAGATCCTACCAACAAATATGATGGATGATAATTAATTTATCACCAAACTCAAATACTTCCACTCATGGAATGGTAATTATTGGAAGATATAGGATTATTAGAAATATAAAAAACTTTGCATTTTTAAACTACGCCATTTATAGAGGAAGATACACATTCCAAACTAAGGTTTACCCAAGCCATATGCTAAATGACAACATCATCATAGAATTTTGTGCTTGTAAGCCCCAATCGTTTACAGACTCATGATACTCATAATCAATAATTTAGGTAACACAAAGTTTATGGTCAGCCTACATCAGCTTCGCATGTGCACTTGGTTGGCCTTTTAGCTATATGCTCAATGACTTTGTATTTCTGTTCTACTAGAAATTACACGCCACCTACATATAACCTGTCAAAACCCCAAGTTTTCCAAAAAATTTAAAATTTTTAAATTTGCATATCATTAACGTAAATGCAGTTAACTAATCAAATAATTAGTTGTATGTTACCAAATTCATTATTTAAATTATCTGTTGGTTATGTTTAGTGATAGAACAGTTCTTTTCAGTTTACTGACTTTGTTTCTCTTTGCGACCATAAGGTGAGACTGTCATGCAAAACTGGGCTTACTTAGCTTTCGAGCTAATGCAGAAAGTTTCCTTGTTCTTACAGACTACAGGTAAGAGGTTGTAGTGCTGCTTATCGCAATTCTAAAGTATTTAATACAAGTTCATCACAAAAGAAAAGATCAATAAGAAAGTGAATGTTAAACCATTCCAATGCTTGTTGAGGTACATTTAATAAATCGCTCTTTTCTAGCAGAAGTAATTTATGTTTCTTGATGATTACGGAACTACTCCATTTTTATTACAGTTGTAATGTATAAAAAGTATCTTACTGACTCTTTACAACAGAGTAAGAGTGGCAGAGTTATGAAATCTAAAGTATGAATCCATTTGTATAC
>LPNX010121843.1:2669-39146 GCA_001517045.1 Pseudotsuga menziesii
AAATATAAATTTGGCACACATTATTCTTTGAAAACTGGATTGTCCTCATGTTAAGGGGAAGAAAATTTTATTTTTTTCCTAAAACTATGGTCTCACTCCTAAGCCCAAGGAGAAGAAGGTCGCGCGCTTGGGGCTTGGGTTCCCCTCCTCACCCTCCCCTCTCATCGAACCCCCTCACCCCAAACATTAACTCCTCCCTGCTGCTGCTGTCCTTCGCCGGCTGCACGCTTTTAATCCTCCATCCTCCTCCCAACGCCACGTGTATCCCTCCTCGAACCTCCCTCCATCTGGTCACATCCGCCTTAATGCTCACCAGCCTTTGGAGCCTTTGCATTCATCTCTCGCACGTTTGGGCTCTCGTTTATCCCGGTCCTTCCTCCATCCTCGGCTCCAGAATGACGATCCGGACCCCTTCCTCTGCAACCTCTGGCATTTTTGAAATTCAAAGAACTCTGGGACAGGTGGTTCTGGGCGTTAGTGAAGGGTGGCTGCAGGGCCTCCCTTGGAAGGTTCTCCCATTATCGCGATCGTTGGTGAAAGATTGGCTCGTCCTGGCAGTATTGTCCTCTGGCGCAGGTTTCAGTCAGCCAGAATTTCGGGTTGATGAGCAAAGGGATACAGAAAGCGTTTGGGTTTTGGACTCCGGGCAGAACAGGGTGCTGGGCGTTGTGGGATCTTCGGGTCTCTACCAGACAGGTAATCACTCGTTGTCTTATGAGTTAGAGGTGCTCAATTCTCTCTTTTCTGCATTCAAGAATCCTCGAAGAATTACAGGCAACTCTGTCAACGTGCCTACCAATTTGTTTGCTGGTCTATCCATCTCGCCTGGGGTTAAAGGTATGGCTCACGGAGGCGATTGGATGGACATTAAGAAGAACCTCCGTCGGCTTTATGAGCTTCTAGCCATTAACGTTGTGGACACCAAAGAAATGAGTGAGGAGATAAAAAGGATGTCTGACACAGTAAGCCACACCTCCCAGCAAGTGAGCAACAATGACGCCCGCATTGACGATAATGAGAGCAGCCTCCGGGTAATGCATGGGAAAATGGACAGAATTCAAGAGGATCTGCAGAGATTCATTGAAATGCACCAGTCCAGCCGGGTGAATGGCGAAATCAATGGCGAAGTTGCTGAAGCGGCCCTCCCCATGGAAGAGGAGTCAGTAGTCCAGCCGAGAAACAATAGGAATATGTAGTAATATGTTTCCTTTAAGTTATGTTAAATGTTTTTTTGCCTCCTTATCTGTTTTCAGTTTGTCAGGGTTTACCCCTTTAGCAGTTTTAAAAGCTTTGAACAGTCAGTTTGCAGGGTATTTTGGACAATCCCATGGCTGGTTTTCATTGACAGCCTTTTTGATGTATATTCTCTGATGAAACTACTATCTCTGTAACGCATGGCTGTGCGCAGCCCCCTTTTATATATCTATGTTCATAGTTTCTGTTTAAAAAAAAAAATTACATGGTTTAAAATATTTTAATAACACACACACACACACACACACACACACACATATATATATATATATATATTACCTCTATTGGATTGAATATTTGCATTGTTTTGTGATTCTTCAATGTCTTCAACATCTTCAACATTTGTATCTGCATGTGGAAATTATATTAAAAAATACATCATTTACAAAAACCAGTTACTGCATTTTAAACAAATTTACAATATTCGTACATACTTGGTTCAATTTCTTCTTGAGTTTGATTTTACATTCATATCATCAACATTTTGATCCAAGTCTCTAGTTACATCATCATTAGCGATGTCTTCAATATTTGTATTCTTTTTTTTCTTTTTTCATGGTATCTAAGTTTTTGCTTTTCATTATGTAAGGCATCATGTCGAGCGTAATCACATTTCCTCTCTCGTGTTTTTTTGTTTCCCGTGATTATTCAATGTATACCTTAAACTTAGAATAAATTGCCCTCGAGAGAATCTTAATCATCAAAGAAAAAAATTCACCTTAGAAAATACAATAAAAGTAAGAGTCATCCACATCAAACAATATGACTACAAAAAGTAGTGATAATGGCTACAAGGAAGGTTATCAACCAAATTTGGCACTTCTAGGCCACGTGAATTACAAACAATTACAGTTTATTTAAATGTTATAAAAGTATAATTAACCAGTATAAAGCCGCGTTCACCAAATATAAATTACTATTTAAAAGGCCAAAAGATGGCTACTAAAAATTGATAATTAACCCGTTTAAGGCAAGGTTATAAAAAGTAAATGTGTCCATAAAATATTATTCAAAATATTTTAAAAAAATGTACCATAAACTAAATTGGTGCAGATTTTTTAAGAAAAATTGTACCATAAAATATTTTCCAGAAACATCTTCTGTAAAGAAAAAAAGACAACAAATTTTCAAAATAATGTTTGGTATCAAATAAAAATAGCCTTCACCTTAAAAGATAAGTTTTAAGAATACTTACCAGAAAAGAGAGCCTTCCTTCTTCTATAACTGTGTAAAATGTTGATCAAATATGTTGAGCCTTCATTCATATAAATAAAGAATTGAAATGGTGTTTCAAAAAAACGTAAAAACGTTTCAAGTTCATGTAACGAAACGGTGTTTGGAAAAAATGTTTCAAGTTTTTTTCGAGCCGACTTAAAAAATTCAATAGAGATTTTCGACCGAACTATTAATTCGGCTGAACTGTTTTCCGTCCGTTAAATCTAAATTTTGGCCGAACATTTGAGGATTTTCGGCCGAAACATTAATTGTTTTCGGCCGAAAGATTAGTTTGGTTGAAAACCTGTAATATTTAAAAAATGGAATTCCATCCCATATCTGGCTCTTCTTCCAATTTCGGAGAGATTGGATCATATCAAATTCTTACAATTTCTCTTTACAAATAATACCATTCGCTGCATAATTCAATCTACATTCTATAGATGCGAATTTTGTTGAAATTGGTGTGATCCACTAATTTTATTTATTATATTTCTTATAAGGTGTTTGGATTGCTTCTAAATTTAATAGAATTCATTGAAATGAAAATTCAATAACTTCTTAAAGACACGATGAAAAAATTTGGAAAAATCATGGTCCTCAACATTGATGTCTTGTCTTCAAAAGGATACTTTTATCTTTTTTGTTTTGAATTGGAAATTAGGGAAGATGTTGTGTCAACCTATGAATGTCAGTTTTATGCTAGTTTTTCATATTGGTCCACTTCAAAAAATTCTAATAATTATTGCATGCGACTGTTGGATACAAACTTATAGACAACCTTTAGTACAATATGTATAGAACGTCATAACATATTTTGTTTTTAATGAAGAATAGTTGAATAATGAATAAACTTGTGTAAAAAAAATGACTATTTATCATAATTTCATTAATTAATAACATACCATCAAACACTTGCAAAAATGACATATCAAATGCCAATAAAAAAAATCTAAAAAATAACCGATAGAAAGCTAACACAATTTCTACAACTTTTGTTTTTACTACAAAATGAAATTTTAAATACAAATCTAATTTTTCTTTGCTCGAAGTTGACAAACTTGCAAAAACAACACTGCTTTTCTCATAAGCCCCCCGGAAAATAAACACCCAGATTCATGATTCCACCCTTCAATGCATTAATAACATGTCAAACTAGTTTCATGCAAGGAATAATGAACCATTGCATGGGGAATTAGCCTCCCATGCAAACTCTAGTGAATTGCCTTCTAGGATAATTGTAGTGCACCTCAGTTTCTTCAATACTACATAATCAATGTGATATGCTTTCTTATTTGCCATTAAATCATGCTCGAATGAATTCAGAGTGAACTCGCCTCTTAACTAATTGTAGGATCACTTAGTTAACATGTTAACTTAAGTGTCTTCGTGTAATAGGTCAAACTCGAGTTTCGTAACTTAAGTGTTGTCTTTTAGTTTCACTAAAGTGACATCTTTAATTTAACTAAAGTGTCGTCATGCAAAACACTTTAGTTAACTAATCTTAATTGGAATCATGTTGATTGATTTAACTGAAGTGATTACTAAGTTCTAATTAATTAACCGATGCATACATTAATATTTTAACTGGTGAATTAACTGAAGCATACATTATTTAATTAACCGAAGCTTTAACTAAGGCATGCTTAATATTTAACAGAATCTTTTAATTGAAGCTTTAATTAATTCGAGTTCACTTTAATCGACTGAAGTGTATTCATGAGCAATTTTGAATTCTCTTGTTCTCTATGCATTTATCTTTATCTCTTATCTTTTGTTGCATGGTCAATATGTGCAAACTTTAATTATCTGTCATATTGGATTATACTAAGAAGATTTATCAGATGTTGTGATCATATTATATTACTCCAGTCCAAATGGTCATAAGCTAAAGTAATTTACTCTAAAGGTGGTCAGTCTCTAAAGGAGACTTAATAGCAATCGGTGACCATGGTTAGTAATACATCACACAACATTAAATGCTTCAACATGCAAAGAATTACCTCTATATGGGAGATCCACCCCATGGGTACCTACTACAACTGGATGTCCACATGAGAATCTTGAATTGACATGCAAATCTAGATCCTTGTCCAACAATAATTTACAACATCATAACTTTGATAAATCAAAACATTCACCTCTATACAAGAGGAATAACCCTTATACAGAAGGATTAGTCATCTTGAGGCCAACCCAAAAATCCACTCCAAGTACCTAAGTCCAACTTAGGTTTCCCTACCTCAACACATGAGTCCCAATCCTGGATGCACACAATATTGGCTTAGAGAATGACTTGTGATGTTGAACTTTTAACACTCCCTCTCAGCGAGGGAGGCATTCTCTACCGTACCAAGCTTGTCTTGGAAGTACCTATACTTCGTCATAGACAAAGGTTTTGTCAACACATCTGCAATCTCATATGAAATTTTCTCATCAGTAGCAATGTACGAAAGTATTACCTCTCTGGACCATGTCTTCCATGAAGTGATACTTCATCTTAATGTGTTTCAACTTAGCATGAAACACAAGGTTTTCATAAAGCTTGAAGCAACTTCGATTGTCATAGTGAATGACTATAGACTCAAGATTTTAACCTAGAAAATAGATTCTCAAGCCACATTGCTTCTCGACAGGTAGTGCTAGCCGCAATATACTTTTCTTATGTAGTACTAGCCACAATACACTCTGCTTATGTAGTACTAGCTGCAATATGCTACCACTCCAATTGGAGTTGGCATAACCAAGTAACTTTACCTCACCACTAGAGGAAAATCCAAGCCCATAAGCAATAGTACCTCGAAGGTATCTAAGAACATGCTTAATGTTTATGTCTAATCTAATACATTATCTAAATCGCATCATAACATATAATAGGTATACTATGTATCAAATACATGAAGGGACAAATAAGTTGTCTATACTTGGTAGCATCCACTGGATCCGATCCAGAACCTAACTCATGTAGTTTCTCCAAACTAGAAACTATCCGTGTAGACATGGATTTGCAATCCACCATACCAAACCTTCACAACACATCAATTGTGTGCTTTCTTTGCAAAAGGAAAATCTCATTTTTCATTTTCTAAACTTCAAGAAGGTAGTGCATAACACTCGGGTATTTGAACTCATAAGTGAGCTCCTTCTTACACCAAACTATCCATTGTTCCTTTCTAATAGAGAACCAATAATAGAGGTTGGTTCTTCACAACTTTTAAGTACATGTTTGGATCAGCTTCACTCTTAGAGAAACCATGGATTTGCAATCGATCATACCAAATCTGTATAACACATCAAATATGCAATTTTATTGCAAAATAAAATCTCTCCTTTTGTCAATCTTCAACACTTGGTTTCTACTTGTTGACTTATATAATATTCTAAAATCTAGATAAGTTCTATGTGAACTTTCCATTCTATATAATGTTCTCTAAGGCCTTACCACTTTCAAAGTGGTTTCATTTTTCTTTTATATCTTATGGTACCCTAGTAGCCAAGAGGTTTGACTACTCCCCCAACAATGTTTACTACAACTCACTCAAGTATCTAATCGTCATCGATAATCTACGAGACCTTGTCTATTGTCTAATAGTCATATGAGGTCTTGACTATAGATATGGTCACGTGGGTGCACTCCACATGAGATATGGCAACCCCTGGCTAAGTCATGCACCTTGACTAACTTCCATCTAAGTCAGGTATTCCTACATGACTAATCTAAGCTATGTATAATTGAGTGGCTTAGTTACTGCATGGGTTAACTGAGCCATGTACCACTAGATAGCTAATTCGATCCATATACCATTGTATAGATAACCGATGTCGGAGCAATGTACCACTGCATGACTTATACGTGGGGGGAATTCTTGATTCATGTCCCACATGACTTACTATTGTGGATTTTATCTATTTGTTGTTGACTATGGAGAAACATCAGTACTCCCTCTCAAATAAAGGAGTTATTATGTACTATACAAAAGTTGTCCTGGAAGTACTCAACTTTACTTTGGGTAGAGGCTTAGTATGTGTATCAGTCATTTTCTCATGTGTGGATATGTACTAGAGATACACTGCTCCTTTTCACACCATGTCTCGGACATAAAATGTCTGAGACATATCTGAGTCCATATCCAATCATACCATGTAGGTACCACAACACATGGTTTGGTGGACATGACTGTGTACTGACTGCAAAGCATATATCCGACGTGGTACTAACCAGGTACATCTAGTATCTAATTGTCCATAAGATCCTCCAAATCTGAAGAAGAATCAACTTCATATTTGTCATCATATGTGTGACCATGGACTTTACAGTCCATCATCTCGAATCTCTTCATGATCTTTGTTGTGTATTTTCCTTAACTGAGGAAAATCTCATATGATTTCTGCCACACCGCTAAACCCAAGAATCATGCCAAAATTCATGAATATTGTGATATGATTCTTTATGTATATGAGCACCATGTAAATCTCCTCTTAGTCGTAGGTTCATTAGGTAACCTCTTAACCAATTCCATTGGTTCTTTTGGAATTTAACGAATCTAAGAACACTTCTAGCTTCTCCCTTTGAACCTCTAAATGGGGAGAACCAGGATTTGGGTCCTTCAATATGGGAGTCTCAAAATCCTCCATTCTTGTATCATAGTGAAGCCCTTTTGGTCATTTTAATGCATCCTCTTCATGGAATGTCACATCCCTGTTGACTTCAATGTGTGTTTTACCTGGTACATATATTCTGTAGGATTTGGATGATTATCTATAACCAACAAGGTTGACCTTCTTTCTGGATGGCTCCATCTTTGTCCCCTTCTCTTTCAGGATCTACTATCATAATGACTCCATAATCATTAATTGTCATCCTTTGCTTGTAGGTCATATCATATGATCTTTTTGTACAAGACAAATTCAGTCCAATGATTAGCAACATTGCATAATCATGAAATTCAAACATATGAATATTTTAATGCAATGGCAATGGTTTACACGGTTATGTACATATATTAATCAATGTTTCAGCATAACCACCATTCATATCTCATGGAATGGTATGCAACCCTACATTCTTATTTACTTAAGTTTTACTATTTGCCATTTTGACAGATCCCTCTTGATCTCTCCTCCCTTGTGAAGATTATTGGAGTCCCTAGGTCTTGATCTTCTTTCTTCACTTGCAAATTTGATTTCATGTAGGAGGTAGCGAATGGGAAATTAGGGTCCCATGCAAACTAAAACAAATTATCTTCTATTGATTAAGCAATCATATGTGCACATTAAAGGAAATACTCCTTTCGACGGTCATCTTCTTTTTCATTGGATGAGTTATTCTGAGTAGTTTCATCTTCTACAGTGGTAGAAGCATGAAACCTTCCTTTTCCTCCTTGCTTTGCTTTGCATTCCCTTGAGAAATGGAACTTCTTGTTGCAGTTGAAGCATATAGAATTTGACTTGTCAAAACCTTTGTTGTACTCCTTCTTTGAATGAAATAACTTATTTTGAAAGAAGGGTTTCTGTCCTTTCTTCATCCTTGTTGTGAGAGCAAGGTTTTCGTCTTTGGTGCACATGGTCTTACTCTATATTTTCCCTTCCTATTGAAGCCAATCATGCCACAACCTATCGAATTTAGGTTGCACCTCTCGTCCATTTATGGAAATAATAATTTCTCCCATGAGGATGGAAGACCATCAATAGCAGTTTGAAGAAGATCATCTTCATCCACCACAACTCCAATGTTAGCAAGTTGATCTCTTACCTGAGATATCTTAGTGAATAAAGAGGCCATTGTCTCGTCCTTTTCCATATTGAGGTTTTGTAGCTTTTTCTTCAATGGCATGTTTTGACTTGGGCCTTCTTCTCATATAGGTTTGTCAATGTATCAAAACATTCCTTTGCGGTCTTCAACAGAGGGATCACAGACATTAGGTTGTCCTTCACCGAATCATAGATTATCTATTTGGATCTAGATTGGTTCTTATTGAAGTTTATTTTCCCTGCATTAGATGTCAGCTCCTATGCCATAATGGATAGGTAGTTATATAAGTCATGTTCCTCCAGGATGTTCAGAACCTTGGACTTCCAAGTGTTGAAATTTGAAGTGCCCTCAAGACAATCTTTTGTTCATACTGAGATCAATGCCATTGTCTTCAAGTATTGTGCTCAAATCCTCAGGATCTATGTAGGCTCAAGATTTCTTTCCAAATCCCAGCTCCTTCATTCCCTAAGCTTTGATACCATGTTGAATTTTTGTGCAAATATGTTGAGCTTTGATCTTTAAAACTTTGAGTGCATAAATATTGAATACTTGAAACAATAGAACATTCGATCACATGAAACATTCAACCATAACACAGTATGTACCCTAGGGAAACCCCTCAATACAATGAGGATGAAAACCCCCAAAAAATATTCAGAGCATAACCATGCTAGATAGTAGAGAATGTCTTTTACAATAACATATTGCTTTAGGAACCCTAGGTGCAAGATAAGAGAAAACAAAACAACCCAGGTGTAGATACAGAGAAATAGAGAAGATAGATCAGCTTGATGAACTTTGTAATGAGTTCAATACATTAATAACACATCAAACTAATGCCATGCAAGGAATAGTGAATCATTGGATGGGGAATTAGACTCCCATGCAAACTCTAGGAAATTGCCTTCATGGATAATTGCAGTGCACCTCAGTTTCTTCAAACCCGCATAATCAATGCACTATGATTTTCTTCTTTGACATTAAATCATGCTCGATTGAATTCAGAGTGAGCTTGCCTCTTAATTTACCATAGGACCACTTAGTTAACATGCTAACTTAAGTGTCTTCATGCAATAGGTGAAACTCAAGTGTCATAACTTAAGTGTCCTATTTTAGTTTAACTAAAGTGTCGTCATGCAAAACACTTCGGTTGACTAATTCTTTTTTATTAACACTTTAGTTAACTAATCTTAACTGAAATTATGTTGATTGATTTCACTGAAGTGATCATTGAGTTCTCCTTAATTAATTCATGCATACATTAATATTTTAGATGATTTTTTTTGTAAGTAAGCACCCATGGAGTCTTGAACCAGTAACCTTACACAAGGAGTGTCTTAATAGTACACCCATTCACCGTCTATTCTACACCCCATGGGCTTTATTTTAGATGATGCTTTAACTAAAGCATACATTGTTTAATTAATTGAAGCTTTAATTGAGGCATGCTTGATATTTAACGAGATCTTTTAACTGAAGCTTTAATCAATTTAAGTTCACTTTAATCGCCTGAAGTGTCTTCATCAGAAATTTTGAATTCACTTGTTCTCTACACATTTATCTTTATCTCTTATCTTTTAATGCATGGTCAATATGTGCAAGCTTTAATTATCTATCATATCGAATTATACTAAGAAGATTTATCGGATGCTGTGATCATATTATATTACTCTGGACCAAATGATCATATGCTAAAGTAATTCACTCTAGAGGTGGCCAGTCTCTAAAGGAGACTTAATAGCAATCAATGACCATGGTTAGTAATATATTACACAACATTAAATGCTTCAACATGAAAATCATTACCTCTATACGAGAGGTCCACCCCATGGGTACCTACTATAGTTGGAGGTTCACATGACAATCTTGACTTGACATACAAGTATGAAGCCTTGTCCAATAAGACTTTACAACATCATCACTTTGATAAATCAAAGCATTCACCTCTATACAGGAGGAATAACCTTTATACGAAAGTCTTAATCATTATTAAGTCCAACCCAAGAATCTACTCCAAGTACCTAAGTCCAACCTAGGTTTCCCTACCTCAACACATGAGTACCAATCCTGGATGCACCCAAGATTGGCTTGGAGAATGACTCGTGATGTTGTATTTTTAACAATATTGACTATATGGATAAGTTGGCCATCAACTCATTGAGGTTTATGGGCAGAGCGTGGGATAAACCCAAATGTTTTCCCCCTTTTTTATGGCAAAATGAAATCATGACTTTCATGGTTGATATCGCATGATCCACATGCTATGGATTTTTTGATGTATTTGTATCGATATGTGCAATCAAAATAAACTATTTTTACTAATTTAAAAGCATATTTTGTTGAATTTGAGTTATCTATATCCATTTTATAAAAGACCAAATTAGTTATTAGCTATCTATATCCATTTTATAATAGTAAAAACAATTCAAAGATGTTATTTATTGGGTATCTTACTTTATTGTTCACATAATGTGTTTCACAAATGAAGTTGCATTGAGAAGAAAGGAAAAAGGGAAGCAAGCATATGAAAAATAGCACTATTTACCTAGTTGGATGTTAAACCATGAGTTGGAGAGGTGGATGTTACGTTGGAAGCCTGACAACAATAAAAATGATAATATTGTGACAAAGAGGGTAAGCTTGCATGGAGAAATCCCACTCAAAGGATCCTTTTATAATTAATTTAAGTAATCGTAGTGATTTATTCCCGCCAACAGGAAAGGTGGCACAAGAGGTGATTTATCTTTGTCAATCATAGGGAAGGGTTTCATTTCGATATCCTTTAATGATTGCCATAATTCAATAGTGTATACCGAGGAAGATAATAAAGAATGTTGAACACATCACGAAGTTGTGCAACATTTACCCTCACGTCGATGCAAAATTCAGTTGGAGTTGTATAGAGCATTTTGTTAGCACTTCCACATTATATTATATGGATAAGTTGAGCATCAAGAGGTTGAGGTTTATAGGTAGAGTATGGGATAAACCCAAACGTTTTGCCCCTTTTTCCTACGGCGAAATGAAATCATGGCATTCATGGTTGATATTGCACGATCCAGGTGCTATGGGTTCTTTTATTTCTTTGTATAGATATTTACAATCAAAAGCAACTATTTTTACTAATTTATGAGCATATATTGTTGAGTTTGAGTTATCTATATCCATTTTATAAAAGGCCAAACTTGTGATCAATTATTTGTATCCATTTTATAATAGTAAAGACAATTCCAAGATGTTATTTATTGGGTATCTTACTTTATTGTTCACGTACTATGTTTAACAAATGAAGCCATGTTGAGAACAAAGGGAAAGGCCAAGCAAGCGAGCATATGAAAAAAGTACTATTTAAATAGTTGGTTGTTAGACACGAGTTGGGGAGGGTGGTCGTTACATTGGAACCATGACAACAAAAAATGAGATTATTGTGAAAAAAAAGTAAGCTCACATTGAGAAATCCTACTCAAAGGGTCATTTTTTTAATTGGTTCAAGTAATCGCAGTGATTTCTCCCCAACAACAAGAAAGGTGGCACAACATGTTATATATATTTGTCAGGTGTAAGGAAGGGTGTCTCATCTCAATAGCATTTAATGATTCCCATAATTCAATAGTTTATAATGAGGAAGATAATAAAGAATATTGAACACATCATTAAGTTGTGTGACATTTACCCTCATGTCGATGCAAATTTATTTTGGAGTTCTATAAGGTCATTATGTTAGCACTTCCACATGTTTTGACTATATGGATAAGTTGAGCATAAAGTCTTTGAGGTTTATGAGCAGAGCATGGGATAAACCCAAAAAAGTCCCATTTTTCGATGGTGAAATGAAATCATGGGCTTCAAGGTTGATATTGCATGATCCGTGTGCTATGCTTTTTTTTGATGTCTCGATGTTGATACATGCAATTAAAAGTAACTAAATTTTCTCATTTATGGGCATATTTTGTTGAATTTGAGTTATCTATATCCATTTTATAGATGACCAAATTAGTGATTAGTTATATGTATCCATTTTCTAATAGTAAAAATAATTCCAAGATGTTATTTATTGTGTATCTCACTTTACTGTTCACATAATGTGTTTGAAAAATGAACCCACCTTGAGAAGAAACGGAAAGGTCAAGCAAACAAGCATATGAAAAAGAGTACTATTTACCTAGTTGGATGTTAATCCATGAGTTGGGAAGTGATGTTAAGTTGGAATCATGACAACAATAAAAATGAGACAATTGTGGAAAAGAGGGTAAGTTCACATTGAGAAATCCCACTCAAAGGGTTAATTAATTTAAGTAATCATGACTATTTATCCCCACAAATGAGAAAGGAGGCATAAGAGGTGATTTATCTTTGTCAAGGATAAGGAAGGGAGTCCCATTATGATAGCCTTTAACGAATCCCATAATTAGGAAGTATATAATGAAGAAGAGATCAAAGAATTCCAAACGTAATATCATGAGTTGTGTCACATCTACCCTCCCACCAATGTAGATTGCATTCAAAGTTGTATAGGGGCATTGCGTTAGCAATTCCACATGATATTGATGGTATGGATAAGTTGAGCATCAAGTTGTTGAGGTTTAAGGACATTGGATGCAAGAACATTACATGTGGTAGCACAATTCATACAAGGCGACTTCACCCCTACACTCAACAATATTAGCCTTGATTATATATGATTATTGTAGCTCATAATCTTAAATTAACATATCGCTATGATATGTGACATAGACGAAATTGCTAATATGTGTAAGTTTTTAGTCAGTTCAATTTCAAGGAGTTTTGATGTGATTCCTTATGGTGTCATTATTCCTCTCCATAATTGTCTCACAATTGTCTTTATTTGGTTTGTATGTTATTGTGCTAGTTTTCTAGTTTCAATTATATCCACGTTTTTCACTTGGATTTAACCTCATTCCAATTATGGGAAAATTACAATGATGGTAGTTGATTATATGGTATGGTTGCAATAGGTGCAGGGAAGGGGGGAAATGGATATGCACATAGGCATCTCACAATATTGTGGAGGAACTTTGCATGACCTTCAATGGCCATTTTCACCTTCCTTTGCCTTATAGCCTATTTTTTGTCCCACTTGATCAAACTTGGCTTGCATGAGTCCTTAATTTAACCTTTGTTGGATTTGCTTCACTTGATTGTTGCCTACAAAATAATTTATTTTTCTATTTTTCCAAAAATAAAAACTTCATTCATGTCACAAGAGACTATTCGCTAGGTAAATTGCACAATTTTAAGATTTTTGATGTACTTGTGCCATTGTCCCATTGAGTTCCTCCTATAAACCTCCATTTTTTTATCAATGAATGTTGATGGGGAGGTTGTGTACACTTATATTTATTAAAGCTGCATCCATGCCTTATTACAACTACATGAGGGTTTGTCTTGGTTATTTCCCTTGTTATTTTGGATCCTTGATACAATGGTCCATGGCAACATCAAATGCAATGCTTCACTATCCCCATTATGCGAGCAATTGACATTCACACTTACTATAAGCTTCAATGACATTATTGAAGGCTCAAGATTATGTCATTTGCATATTTACATGCTTACTTTGTTTCTTTGTTAATTAGATAGTAAATTGGACGAGCTTCATATTCTTTCACGGTGAAGATTAATAGTTTTTAAATATTTAATTATGTATTGTAGATGTTTTATTTTCAACATTATTTTGATTTATTCAATTGCATGAACTTGTTTAAATGCTTTTGCAATCCTATTACTCACACATTTTCGTAGTCCAATTGGGATCATTAAAGAGTTAATTTTATTTGGGTTGAGTTGTATTGCTTTTCATTGATTACAAAAGACTCTATGTTAAAACTTGTGTTAGCACTTAGTCAACCCATTTTTACATATCTTTTTGCATCGCAATTTTTTGGGCATTTAGGTCCACTTGGTAAATACAAACCACTCCACTATTATGTACCTTAATATCAAATTAGGAAATTTAGAGCATAAATAATAGAATAAAGTGAGATTTCAGAATGAAAAGGACACAATTATCACAATAATAGTTGATTGTAGATAACAAACTATTACGATATAATACCTTTATTGATGAAAGAAATGTTCACTTGCCTCATCGAGGCAACAACCTCCAAATGAATCCAAGCTCCAGTTACAAAGTACTTCGCAAAAACTCTCAAGCCATTGCTTCTACTTATTTATATATTCCTATGTAATCTCCTATGTACTTTCTAGAGAGGAAACTTTCCAATAGGTAGAACCTTATAGATACTTCCTAGAGAAGAAATATTGTAGAAGGTGGAACCTTATAGTAAGCCTTATTATAAATTATTGATTTTCATACTACATCTACTCTATGGGCCTTCTTTAATAGAGATGGCCTCAACAAATAACATCTTATCTATCTACTTGAGGGGTTAGGATAGGATCCTAACATTTCCTTTCCCCCTTCAAAAGCAACATTATCCTAAAGGTTGGAGATGGGGAAACTGTTATAAAACAACTAATGGTTCCCATGTAGCACATTCAGGTGACATATCCTTCCATTGGACTAGGAATTTTTTGGATAGTGCATTAACGAAGGTGGAATTCTCTCATGTCTAAAATGGTTACTAGTTGGAGCCAAGGAATATTTCTTCATCAAGTTATGATAACGTGGTTTGAACTCAACAATTTGTCCCCACAACCTTTTTCAAACAAGACACATGAAACATTGGGTTACCTTGGAGTGGGCCAGAAGGGCTAGTTTGTAAGCCACTTATCTAATGTGTTGTATAATATAATATGGTTTGTACAATTCCAATGCCAACTTATGATGGCCTTTAGATTCAAGGTATGCATTTTTATAGGGTTGGAGACAGAGGAACACTAGATCCCCTTCTACATTAAAGGAATATTTTGATCGATGTTGGTCTTCTTGTTGCTTCATGTGATTCTAAGCCATAGTCAAATTTTCCTTATGTGTGTGGAGAACGGCTTCTTGGATGTCAACCAAACTATCCATTGCATGCACTTTGGACTTAGTTATCTGGTAAGTATGAAGCCACTGAAGGTGGTTATTGTCCATATACATCTTCATATGGTGTCATTTCACTAGCATCATGGTAAGTGGTATTATACCACCATTTAGCAAGAGGTAACCATTGTGCCCACTGGTATTTCTTTTAGGATGAAAAACATCTCAAATAAGTTATAATGCACTTGATGATTTCCTCTATTTGTCCATCCATTTGGGGATGATAAGCTATGCTAATGATCAACTTAGTGCCCTATAGTGTAAACAACTCTTGCAAACATTTTCTAGTGAATCTGGGATCCCTATAAAGCACAATGAAGGTAGGCATATCATGTAGCTTTAAAATCTGATCCAACTTTTTTTGGGTAGCATGTGCTGGTGTAAAGGAGTGTTGGAGGGCACATACATGAGTATATTTGTAAATTTTATCAACCACCACCATGATAACTAATTTGTTGCTTGCTTTTGGAAGAACACTGGTAAAATCCATGGATATGTCTATCTAAATAGTGGTCAGTATTTCCATATGGTTGTAATGGTATTGGGGTCTTCACCATCTCACCCTTGTTTCTTTGAAAAGTGTCACATTCAAATGCAAAATAATGGATTTCCTTTTTCATCCCCTCTCAAAATAAATATTGTCTAATGCGGTCATAGGTTTTCTGAAATCCCGAATGACCCACCAGAGGAAGTGAATGCAACTATTCTAGTATATTTTGTTTTAAAGTTGAGTTTGGTACTAGAAAAAGAAAACATTTTTACCTCAATGTATCTTGCTACCAAGTGTATCCATTGGGAGGATTGGGATCTTCCCAAATTCTTCTAATTATTTGAGATATGTTATTACTATTCAACTACTCTTGACTTGTTTATGATAACCACTCTAGTACTAGTGAAGATAAAGCAAAGAGGAATGCACCCTCCTCATAGTTTCTTGACAATGCATCAATCAAAATATTGTATTTTCCATTTTTTTTAGATGATTTCATAATCATACACAAGCATCTTAGTGACCCACTTGTGTTGTGTTGGGAAGGAAAATCGTTGTTCCAAATAACACTTTAAACTATGATGATTTGTCATGATTTGGAAGTGCCTTTCGATAAGATATGGTCACCAAGTATCGATTGCATGAAAGATGGACATCATCTCTTTATAATAGGTAGACATGCACAAATTTATGTCATACAACTATTTATTGGTGAATCCTAAGGGTCTTCCTCCTTTCATAAAGATTACACGATACCTTTTCTTGAAGCATCACATTCCAAGACAAATGTCTTAGTAAAATCAGGCACTGCTAAAACTAGTGTGGTGCACATGGCCTCTTTTAAAGCTAAGAAGGCCTTATTGGATGCATAATTTCATACAAAGGAATTCTTCTTGAGTAAGGTTTTTAAGGGGGTGACAATTCTCCCATAGTCTTCAAAAACATTTTGTAGTAGCCAGTAGGTCCTAAAACCCATGTAAGTTCTTTAGGGTTTTGAGGAATGGTCAGTCTTGTATTGCTTCAATTTTATTGGGGTCCACTCACATCCATATAGACTAACAATGTGACCCAAGTATGAATCTACCTCTGAAGCCCCAAAAGTACATTTGAAACATTAAAGGTACCATTACTGGTCTTGAAGGAGTTGAAATGCTCTACCACATGCTTTACATGAGCATCCTAACTTTTGTTGTAAATCAATATATCATCAAAGAAGAGAAGCACAAAATCATAGAGGAATGACTGAAAGATTTGGTCCACGAGGCTCTAAAATGTAGATGGTGCATTGCAAAGTTAAAATGGAATTATTAAAAACTCATTATGGCCTTAATGTGTGTGGAAAGCAATATTTGAAATATCTACCTCTTTCATTTAAATTTTATGACCCTAAATAGAGGTAAAGCTTCGTGAAGAATTTGGAACCATGTAGTTCAACAAAGAAATCATCAATATCTGGGATGGAAAATTTATCTTTGATAGTCAATTTATTTAGAGCATGGAAATTAGGAGACATGCACCATTTTCCTTCTTTCTTTAATGCCATGACCTCTAGTGATGAACAAGGACTAGTATTGGGACAAATGACTCCAAAATTCAATAGTTCTTGAATAGTTTTTTCTATTTCAATCTCCTTGGAAAATAATTTCCTATATAAGGATGCACATTTGTGGGATGAAGGTCGAGAATAAAGGGAATACCATGACCATGCTCACCAAGTGAGGGTGGTTAATCCATAGAGTGTGTCAAATACTTGTTGATGTTTTCTCAAAACCAACTGCAAGACAATTTGAATTTATGGGGTGGGGTTGTCCATAAATTGAATGGCATGAAATTGGGAAATGTTTCTTGAGTGGCCTTTATTCAAGAGCTTATCCATATAGTGAGAGCTGATAATATTGGGAGACCTCGATTGAATTCCTTTGAGGGTAAGTTTTCAACCATCTATAGTGAAACTCATGTGTAGCTCCTTGAAATCCATGGTTATTAGGTCTAAAGTGCATAACCAAACTACCCCAAGAAAACTATCAAAACCACCCTTGTTAAAGGAAAACACATGGGTATTGAGTTGGTAGTCTCCTATTTGAAGTCATGCATTTTCATACCATCCTCCACTTTTCATACTACGGCCATTAGCGATCATAATTTTAAAATTAGAGATTGCATGAACATAACAATGGAGTTCTTCAACCATGTGCATATGGATAAAATTGTGGGTTCTACCACTGTCAACCAAAATAATCAGTTTGTGGTACTTAATGTATCCAATTGGTTCTCATGTATGAGGGACATAAGACCAAATCAAACATGGAGAGAAATTAGGGGTTCTTTTTTAGGTGCACCTACAACTGGGTATTCACGTGGAGGAGAGGTGGCCTCTACACCTACAAGTTTGGGAGTGACTTCCTCTATTATTTCTTCCAATTGGTTATGGAAAAACACACATATTTGAAATAAAAAAAATTCTTTACATTTATGGCATGGAACACACCTCATCGCAATTATGGAAAAGTTTGAACTATTGGCATTTTTCATTTTTGTTGGGGATAACTTCTAGACTTTTAATGGCTAAGAGGATGAAGAGGTTATAGTAGGGGACATTGAGGGGTGGGTATGGGAAATGAAAGAGGATATTTTGGCATGTTTCTGAATAACCATGTAGTTGGGCATTGCATCAGAACTTGTGCTCTAATCGTTAGCTTCCTTGAGACCACTAATAAAACATTCCTTATAAAAGGAATCAATCAGACCCTCTGTATGGATGTCCAATTGATCAAAGGTCATGATAAAGTTAGTTACTATGTTTGTTTTCCATAAATCGGTTAGCCTACCCAAGTAGTGTGTGTTCATATCAAAACAAGCATAGACGACTTTCACAAATTCACTATATGCTATGTAGTTGACATAGGATTTTTTATGCCATTTCCATCACTCTTGATCCAAGTATAAGACCCACTTTGATTTTCATCATATCATCAATAATGCCATGGAGGGCGAAGTGGTGTTCCATTTGGATAACCCAACTAGTGGAGTCTAAACCATCAATAGTTTAGGGCAGTTTGAATTGTTGTAATACCCACCACCATTGGAGGATTCAAACCCCTATGGTTGCTCTGGTGTCTACATTTGAATATCATCATGGGACCCAAGTTGTCCATGAAAATATCTATCTTAGATTGGAGTGGCTCAAACTTAATATCAAGTTGGACGACTTGATTGGTGATATTGGTTTCTAGTGTTAGGTGTTATAGTTCTTTGATATATTGGCAAGTTCTAATAGTAGTACTTAGGTTAATATCGCATGGGTAAATCTGTGGTAAGGGAAGCTTACATGCTATTCAGACCAATCTCCTTGTGCAACACCTCCTATAAAATTCTGCCAAAGATTCTAGCCACAAGAATGAAAAACATAATGGGCTGTCTCATTTCATATTTGCAAGGAGGATTTGTAGCAGGGCACCAGATCGTATATAACATCATCATCATGCAAGAGTCAATTCACTCAAGTGTGGAAAGGAAGCAGGAAGGTATGGCAATTAAATTGGATATGGCAAATGCATTTGACAAGGTAAATCACTTTTTTTCTGTTTGAAGTCATGTCTAAGTTTGGTTTCTTTGAAATATTTGTAAGGTGGGTCAAATCATGTATAAGCAGGCCTTGGATCACACCTTTAGTTAATGGCAGACCTTATAAGTTCTTTCAAGCAACCAGGGGCTCCAGCAAGGCTGTCTGATGTCCCCTTACCTTTATCTTTTACTTACCGAAGCCATGAGTAGAAAGCTACAACTATTATAGGATCTGACTACCTTAGAGGCATGAAGATAGCTAGAGGTGTGAAGCTTGCCAACCATGCACAGTTTGTCGATGACACCATAATGCTCAGAGGTGCTTCTATCACAATTGCTTGGAGATTCAACTCAATTTTGTCCACCTTCCTCAAAGCAACTGATGGAAAAATAAACTCAACCAAATCCAAATTCTACGGTTGGAATTGCACCCCTGGAACACTGGAAAATATAGCAAGAACTCTCGGATTTGAAGGAATTGCAAGCCGGAATTCATTCAATTACCTTGGGATCCCAATATTCAAAGGGAAAAAAGGGCGGCAGACTAGAAAAGGACAATAGACAAGATCAAGAACAAGATTAACTCCTGGAGCGCAAGGTGGCTGAACTCGGCTGGAAAGCTCACTCTCATCAATTCCATCATATATGCATATCCCATATACTCTTGCTCTATCTCTCTTGCCCCAAAAAAATCATGAAGGACATTGACAGAGAAATCAAAAGATTCTTGTGGCAAGGAGACAAAACTTGCAGCGTTGAAAATTTGCATTTAATAAATTGGGAGACTGTCTACAAACCCACAATTTATGGAGGTGCTGGTGTAAGAGACCTAATGAAAATGAATTTAGCTCTTGGAGCTAAAATCCCATGGAGAGTCGTGACTAGGAAAGATGCCTGGTGGAAAAAAATTCTACAAAAAAAAAACATGACCGGCAGCAGAAAGAGATGCTTGGTGCATGAGTAGAAGTGGACGGCCAGTTTGGGAAATGTGCAAATTGGCTGCTCAGATAATAACTCAAAAATTGATGTGGTGTCCTGGAAATGGCAAGGAAATAAAAATATGGATAGATCAATGTACGTCAGTCACCCCAGGCTCTCCCAGAGTTAAGGCATAAGTTAGATGATATTAAAATCAAATCGCTGCAATATTTGTCTGTTTGGTCGAGCAATGGAAGGTGGACAGGGTGGTGTGAGCTGGAGGTCGACCATCTAAATGTTGAATATCTTGCTCTCATCACGGTGTTTCCAACACCAGTACACCGCATGTTGAAGGATGAGAGATGTTGGGGAAAAGCTGAATGCTACACAGTGAAGGCAGGATATAGTGAAATTGATGAGTTTTACAGCAGAAACAACAAGGAGGGGAAATGGAAGAAGATATGGAGTAAGTATGGTCTGCCCAAGATCAATGTCTTCTTTTGGATTCTTGGCCATGGAAAAACTCTAACAATAGATAACTTGAGAAAAAGAGGCCTGGAAGGCCCACTGAGATGCATTCTCTACAAGGAGTGTGAGGAGTTCCTTTAGCACCTTTTTTTAGAGTGCAAATTTTCCAGGGAGGTGTGGCATCAAGCATTCAAGGAGTTGCAATTTTATTTGAATCTGCCAATGAATTGGGTCGACCTTTTTGTAAGATGGAATGACTACTATCAAGGTTCACTTCTCAACAAACCAAATTTCGCAGGGGCTTGGGATGCCCTTCCTAGATATATATGCTGAAAGATCTAGACAACGATAAACAAAGAAATATTTGAGGGGGGAAATAACAGTCCTGGCAAAGTAGCGGCAACTGCAAAAGCGCTATGAGTGGAATCTTTATGCATGAAGGGAATGAACATCATTAGCAAGGAAGTATTAACGGTTGAAGAAAGAGCTTGGGTCTCTGAAATGCTAGCTTTTCTGCCACGCCAGCCATGGAATAACTTCAAAGAAAGCATAACCTTGCATTCCTGGAAAATAAGGATGAAACCGGAAGATTTCAAATGTTAGTGGAAGAATTGGGTTGTAGCTCTTTATTCTTTGATGGCGCCTTAAAAAGGAAATCCAGGGATGGCAGGAGCGGGGGGAGTTTATTTCAATTCGAAAGGTAGCAAGCTAAAAGAGTATGCATGGGGAATCAACAAGAAGACTAATAATGGGGCTGAGTGGTTAGCATTAATAAAAGGACTGGAGTTGGCAAGGAAAGAAGGCATTAAGGAATTGGCGGTCTTTGGAGATTCATGCATAGTCATCAGAGAGGCAAGAAATCTAGTAAGGAACAGAAAAAGCCCAATAAACAAAACTTAGCAGCTATTAAAATGTGTGGAAAATGAATATAAAGGCATCAACTTCCTTCACATTTTGAGAGAAAATAACACTCATGCTGACAAGATGGCCAATTAAGGAGTGGATTTAGAGCACGAAAGCTTGCTATGTGATCAGCAGGATCGGGAGAGAAATTGGGTTCCTTTATAATGAACCATATCTTTAATTTAATTGAATGCTATGCTTTTATATCCTTTTGATTGGGCAGTTTATAAGGTGCTTCAGTTTTCATAGAATAGGAATTAGGGAGGATAAAAAGAGATTGGATAAAGAAGCACAAGGTGGATTGGATCTGATGTTCCTTTGGGAGAAGTCAGTATCCAGGATGTTGTAATATTTGGTTACCCATTTTTTATATATAAATCTCCTAAACCGTTATTGCTAAAAAAAGGGAAGCTTACATGTAGGGAATACAAGAAGTTTCACCTAAGCAGAAACCCTTGTAACCCCTATTGTGATCTCTTCAAGTAGTAGTACCACATTAGAAAACACTTGTATACAAAATTTCATGTCCATGTTCTCTTGGGTATATCAAAAGTCCCTTAGGTGACTTGAAAGCAACTTTAAATAATCCAATCGATTGTCTTGTTGCTATAGTGGCATCGAGCACAACACTTGGGAATATTACTCTCTAGTACCTACGTATTCGGGTAGTATTGATAAAGGATCAATTGTAGTATGTAGTGTATATGCAAAAAATAGTAGTATGTAGTGTTTTCACATGTTCATGTAGCAAGGGTGTAGATAAAAAATCATGGAAACACATGGAGAAAAGAAGGAACCTTGCAAAAGGTTCCAAGATAATATTTATATACAAAATTAAATTGGCATGCATGTGGAAAAGTGTTGAATTCTATCAAGGTGTTTCATTCTCAATCCACATTATGTTGAAAAGTGTTAGACTAATGTCACTCAACCACTTACCCTAATTTCCACTTATTAAGTTGTAGCCCCTCCTCTTTTCCTCTTAGCCACTTCACATGTTAATGATTTATATTGTTTTATTACACCTTGCTCACTACAGTACTCATGAGGTTGAACTTAACAAAAACACTACATTACCATGTCTTATTTAGATATTCGCATTAATATTCACTAGAGTGGACTTGGCCTTGGTCCCCCACTAAGAGTTTCCCTAATCACATTAGCTTGTCACACATTAAAATAACACTATCCTTAATGTGAATCCTTACAAGTTGAACAAAAATGGTTACTTTTCCCTTAAGGAATACACCATCTCCTAAGGAGCTTTATTTGGTCCATAGTGTTCCCATTACACCCTAACTTATGTGAATGCTTGATTCTAGATAAATTCCATCTTCTTGTCAAGGATGCATGAAGTTTGGCTTAGAAATAGATCAATATTGTTCAACTTGATCATAGTCCAATCATTTTCATAATTATAGTTATGTCAATGTGCACATATTTATTAAGAAAAGAAACATGAATACATTTTGTGCTCTTGTTAGTAGGAAACGCTAATATATATTCTATTGACGATATTATATCAAGAATTTCAAATGCTTTGAAACATATGAGAGAAATCTCAGTAAATTGTGTCTAACCCGAGTGGTTGTATGGAGTGTTATCCTCCCCACCTAGGTTCTATTATCCTTAGTGACATGATGAGCTCATGATTTTTTGTGATGGATCTAGGAGGGATGTCATGAAACTAAATGTAGAGTCCCATCCGCTCTACATCAGCATATAAGGGAGGAATGCGACTTTACTACTCGCTCTGATACCACGATGTCCATGTACCCAAGTGCCCATACACCTGACTGATATGTGTAATACTTTAAAATTTATTATTTCTTTCTCTTTAAACACAATCATGGGTCATGTTCATCCTTTAACATTCATGCTTAAGCATAAACACCACTGTAACAGTTGTTTCACAACGAACAAATCCACTCTGCAACCAGAAAAGTTGTTTCCGCACTGAAACTGACTTTTTCGAATTCCGGGTTCCGGCTTCTGATTTTCAACTTCGGGTAGCGGGAATTCTGAAATGCGGTATGCTCACTTGTCACTTTTCCGCTTCCCGACTTCTGACTTTCCTCTTTCTGGGGGCCGATACCGGGGTGCAAAAAACCAACTTTTTGCCTTAACCTTTTCCTGTTTTATCGATTTCCGCCTTCTGCAGCAGGCTTGGGGTGTGAAAATCTACACTTTACCTTGCCTTTTTCCCCATTTTCCTCCTTCCTCCTTCCTCCTTCTGCCTTTCGCAGGAGGATCCTGGAGTGCGCAAAAGCACATCTTACCTTAAGATAGCCACATTTTGACTCTTTGGCCAGGTATCCAACCTCCATGATCATAAGCAAAATTCAATGGAAAATACAAGGCATATACATATGCAAAATGCAGGGACATTGAACAATAGTAAACTCTACTTAAATATTTAATAAGCATTTAAGATATTTAGTACATTCATAAGCAAATACATTGAAAAAACAAGAATAACGAGAGAATACTTATCTTGACGATGAAGTTGTCTCGCAACTAGCTATGTCGTTGCAACATTCCACTTAACCATAGGCCAGTTGTGTTCATCAAACTCTCAACACAAAAACCACCCCCGAGCTGGGCATGATTTCCACAAGGAACTAGGGAACAATAGGCTCACACATAGCCAGAACATATCAGATACAGTCAAGCCAACCTACAGTTGGGTTTATCGGACTGCCCAGCCAGGCCAATACACAATTGGGTTTATCAGGCTGTAAGTAGGCATGCCAATACACTGTTGGTTTTATCAGGCTACTCAGCCAAGGAAACTAATAATTGGGTTTATCATACTGTAGGTAGTCAAGCCAAAATTTACATTAAGGACTAGCCAAGCCAACTAACAGATGGGTTTATCAGGCTACTCAGACAAGCCATCACACTGTTGGGTTTATCAGGCTACTCAGCCAAGCCTACTAACAGTTGGGTTTATCAGGTTGTCCAGCCAAGGATCACACATGGAAAAATGCACATCAAGACACAACCAATCCAACACACTGTTGGGTTTATCAGGCTGCTCATCCAAGCCAATATAGATTGGGTTTATCAGGTTTCCCAGCCAAGCCAATATACCATTGGGTTTATCAGGCTATCAGCCAAGCCAATCTAGATTTGGGTTTATCAGGATGTTAAGACAGTGGAAAGGTAGAATGGCTAAGCTAGTGGATCATTCACAGAGCTAGGTACACCTCCACAATATCTATCTATCTTGGCATCCACAATACCTACACACCCAACACAAGGAAGTATCTCCTTCTCCGCTACAAGTCCCTCGGGCTATACCTTCCCTTCCAGTGCTCTTTAGGATGTGCATAGAAGATTCACCAACCACTCTTATCTTTTTGCGAGGCTCCTCTCTTCACTAGGTTTATTAAACCAATTCGGCATCTCTTCCACTCCTAAGTCTTGTGTATAGTTCAGACCCAAACCAGGGCACACATAATAGAAAACCACACGGAGGCACAACAACACAGGGCTCCACTATGTAACACAACAACTAGGGTTCCTAGAAAAGGATAGGTGAAGATATACACTGTAGAATGTGAAATGAATGCCTCTGATAGCTCTTGTTGCGTCTATGGGATGACACTCTGCGTGAATCCGAATAATCCACTAGAATTACTGTATGAATGAGGATAACACTGCTGAACAACCCCTTCTGTGATTCAGGATAGTGAATAATAATGAATTGAATGGAATGGAAGAATGACCCCAAAAGTATTTTGGGTGACTCAGGAAATGACGGGATGGGCATGCATTCCCGTGATTACTTGCTTCAGAAGCAAGAATGGGGCTCTCCGCAGGCTATAGGTTTGCTCAAACTATAGGCTGGCTCAGTCACGAAACTGACTGTCATGCCTCGCTCTGCCCAAGGAATTAGCTGCCTCAACCACTCTTCTGGAAGAATTGAACGATTGAGTATAGGGGACGAAAAGGGTAGATGAGAGATTATGGTTTCTCTCATCGACATCTGGTCTCACCTTATTGGATAAATGTTTTGGATAAATCCCCCCCCCTATTCCTTGTGAAATCATCCCCCATCTCTTTCATTGCAATGGATAGCTATTTGCGGTATTTTATTAAATTGTATATTTACATGATACCTCAAAATATACTATGCTTGACCAACACGAGAACCATCAGCATCCACCTGGATCGCTGATACATAAAACACCAAATCAATGGTAGGGCCTTGGCCTTGAGCTCCTCGCCATGATTTAATAACATTAATTACATCATGTACAATTTTAATACCATGGGGTCAAAACCGGGGTATTAGATTCCCCTCCACCTTACATTAGCAGTGTCCTCAGTGCTCTGCAAAATTGAACAAAAATGGATGTGCCAATCGCATGGCATCCTCCAGCTCCCATGTAGCCTCATCAGGACTGTAGTGCTTCCACTACACCTTTACCTGTCCAACGGCTCGATTCTAGAGCACTATGATCTTCTTGTGGAGGATGCATGATGGTTCAGTTTGGAACTCCCCCTCGGGTTCCACTTGAATAACATCCCAATTTATCACATGGTTAGGGTCATGTACATATTTCTTGAGTAAAGAAACATGAAAAACATTATGAGCTCTAGTGCTAGCAGGAAATGTAAGTCTATATGCAACTAGCCCTATTATTTCAAGCACTTCAAAAGGCCCACAATATCTAGGTGACAGCTTGGCACAACTTCCAAGCTTCAAGGAACTCTTCCTTGGCCTCACTCTAAGGTAAACATGATCCCAAATACTAAACTCTCTATGCACTCTATGCTTTCCTGCATAGCTTTTCTGTCTATCTTGGGTTACTTTCAGGTTCTACCTAATCTTTGCAACCACTTGCTCCATATCCTTGAGCAATTATGGACCAAGCAAAATCCTGTTCACTGGATTATCCCAAGTCACTGGTGTCCTACACCTTCTTCCATACAGAGCTTCGTATGGACTCATTCCCAATGATGCTTGTTTTCCATTATTATATGCAAATTCTACCAAGTGTAAATAATCCTCCCACTTGGTTGATTTGTCCATTACATACATGTGAAACATTTCTTCTATCACCTAGTTCACTCTCTCTATTTTTCCATCAGTTTGAGGATGGTAGGCAGTGTTGAAGTTCAACTTTGTACCCAAATCTACAAAAGACTTTTCCAAAAATTGGAAGTAATTTTGGTATCCTTGTCAGAAATTATTGCCTTAGGTAATCCATGCAATCTGAAAATCTCTTTCATGAATATCTTTGCAATGGCATCAACTTTATATGTGGACTTAATCGGTATAAAATGTGATGCCTTTGTCAACTTGTCCACCAAAACCATGATGGAATCATGTTGTCTCACAGTAATTGGAAATCCTGTAATAAAATCCATGGAAATAACTTCCCATTTCCATTCTGGGACTGGAAAAGGCTGCAACAAACCTGCTGGGTGTTGATGGTCAACCTTCACCTGCTGACATTTCATGCACTTAAAAATATATTCAGCAATGTCCTTTTTCATTCTTAGCCAAAAATACTGCTTTCTGGCTGTAGCAATTGTTTTCTGATATCCCATGTGACCAGAATATGTAGCTTGATGGATTTCATCCATAACAATTTTCCTCAAGTCTTCCACATTTGGAATAAAAATTATGTTCCTATAGGTAAGAAGTTCATCTTCCTCCAATTTATATCCCTCATACTTCTTTTCAAGGCTTTGCTGCTGCAACTTGCTCTTTATCTGCACATACATTTCATCCTCAGCAGTATGGTTAATAATCTATTGCCTCAAATCAGGTTGGAAAATACTAAGAGATGCCACATGCATTTCATGTACCTTCCCATTGAGTGCATCAACCACCTTGTTTTCTTTTCCTTTTATGTGTTTGATTTCAAAATCAAACTCACACAAAAACTCCAGCCATTTAGCTTGCCTAGCATTTAAAGTTGGTTGATCAAACAAGTATTTCAGACCACAGTGGCTTGTCCTTATCTCAAATTTCCTTCCCATTAAGTAATGCCTCCACATCTTGAGAGCATGTACTATGGATACAAGTTCTAGATAATGAGTAGCATAGTTCTTCTCATGTTCTTTCAACTTTCTTGACTCATAGCATACCATGTGGTTGTCTTGCATAAGAACTCCTCCAAGTCCTTGATTGCATGCATCAATACACACCACAAGGTATTTTTCTAGGTTTGCAATTTTCAGAATTGGTGCACTTGTAAGAAGATTCTTCAACTGTTGGAAGCTTTCTTCACATCTTGGTGTCCATTCAACTTTATCCCCTTCTTTTGCAAAGAAGTGATTGAATGTGAGATCTTGGAGAATCCTTCAATGAACCTCCTGCAGTACCCTACAATTCCCATAAAAGATCTCACATCTGTCACATTTCTTGGGGTTGGCCAATTCATAATGGTCTCAATCTTCTTAGGGTCCACAGATATGCCCTTCTCTGAGATAATGTGACCCAAATAATGAATTTTATTTTTATAAAAGTCACATTTGCTCAACCTTGCATACAACTTATGCTCCCTTAGCAATTTCAATACCATTTTCAAATGTTCTTCATGCTCTTCTTCATTCTTAGAATAGCTAAGAATGCCATCTAAGAATACAAAAACAAACTTGTTCAAATACTTGATAAAAACACTATTCATGAGATAAATGAATGTCGTTGGTGCATTTGTGAGACCAAATGGTACCACTATAAACTCATAGTGTCCATACCTTGTTTTGAAGGATTTCTTATGAATATCTTCCTCTTTGATTCTTACCTGATGATAACCAGACCTCAAGGTAATTTTTGAAAATACCTTTGCTCCTCTCATTTGATCAAAAAGGTCATTAATTCGAGGTAAAGGGTATTTATTCTTCAAAGTAAAATTATTCAATTGTCTATAATCAATACATAACCCGAGTGTCCCATATTTATTTTTCACAAACAGAACTGGTGCTCCCCATGGGAACACACTTGACCTGATATACTTCTTTTCCAATAGCTCTTGCAGCTGCATTCAACTCTAGCAATTCTAGTGTGCTCGTCTTGTAGGGTGTCTTGGACACTGGTGCTGCTCCAAGCACAAGGTCAATTGTAAAATCAATGTCTCTCTTTGGAGGAAGTCCTGGAATCTCACCAGGAAAAACATCTCTGAATTCTTGCAATACATGGAATTCCTCCAACCTAGGAGTATCGTTCTCCATTGCCTCCAAAACATGGGCTGCATACAATCTACAATCTTTCCTACAAAACTTCTTCAGCTGCATTGTTGAAATCTGCCTAAAAGAAGTCACCTTTGGAATGCCTCTTACAACCCTTGGGTTTCCTTCTTCATCCATGCATTCAAATTTCTTGTTGTAACAGTCAATCTTAACTCTATGTGCTTTTAACCAGTCCATTCCAATGAGAATATCATAGGAACCAAGTGGCAAAACATTCAGGTTTTCATAACTTACTAACCCATCCATGACTAATGGACATCTTTTTATCACTTCACTAACTTTTCTCTTGGTTCCAGTGGCTAGTTGAACTAACCATGATTTTCTATGCTTTAATTTCTTAAAATCACAAATCTCAACAATTCTAGGAGTAATGTAGTTGTGAGTAGATCCAGGGTAAATCAAAACAGAAACAGATTGCTGAACAATCTTACCTTCAACTTCAACCATAGTTGATTGATGATTTGCCTAGCGGTCCTCTAGCGTTGCATATATTCTAGGGATGGTCCTTTCCACTTGACCCACAGTTTCAGCTTCTTGAATGTTGTGAACTTGCCTTACATTCCCATTCTCATGCGGACAGTTCCTACGCATATGGTTTCCTCCACACCCCCAACATTGAAGTGGTTCTCTTGGCTTTTATCCCATCATTCTGGATGGATTAGTCACAACTTGTGATGGCTGCCTTTGCTGATTTCGGAAGTGAGAGGGTTTGGAAACATTTCTTCCTTTGGTCAAACTTCTCATTCTTCTTGTCCTTCCATGCCTTATGGGAATCAAGTTTGATTTTGCTTTGATCGTAGCAATACTTGGCCTTCCTTATAGCCTCTTATAGAGTTCGAGGTTCATCAAACTCAATCCTATATTTATATGACTGAGGTATCCCACTCATAAAACATTGAATTTTCACTTTCTCATCCCTGATATACCTGACATACCTCAGCAGTTCCAAGAATATATTTTTTCCATATTATTCCGTGGTCAACTGTCCCAATTTCAGCTCAAGGAATTCTTTGATCTTATCATCATAGTACCTATCAAAGAGGTACTTTTGCTTGAAATATTTCTTGAATTGCTTCCACATGATCTTTCTGTCATTGATCTTCTTCACTTGCTTGAGGTGCTCCCACCATATAGATGCTATTCCATTCAGATTGAAGATGGATACCCTTTCCTTCATATTTATCGAGTAGTCTTGGACTTGGAAATACTTTTTCATCCCAAGAAGCCAAGATTCAGCTTCTTGACCAGATTTTACCTCACCATTAAAGGTAGGAGGCCTTTCCTTCTTAAATTCATCCTGTGAACTCTTCTGGTAACACCTATTTCTCTTATTCCCGTGAGAAGAAGAGCTTGAACCCCCAGTGGATCCTTCAGATTCAGATGATCCACTGGAAGACCTTTTTCTTCTTCTGGAACTACTCCTACTTCCTTCCGGATTTATTGCTCGATGCCCAGAGTTTATCTTGCTTTGGATGTCTGTCAAACTCTGCAGCATAGCTGTGTTCAGTTGATTCTGCTCTTCCTGATCTCTAATCATCCTCTCATTATCTTCTTTGTAACTTTGCAATCCCATCCTTAGGCTTATCATGGTGGCTGCAATATCCGAGGGAGTCTCTTGATATCTTCTTCCATTGGATTTTGTTTCAGCATTTCCAATTCGAATGTTTTCCCCCATGGCATCTCCCTCGAGCTCATAGGGATCCTGTGCATCATTCATGCTGTTGATTCTCATGGCCAAGCCAAAACAAACTTTTCCAACTGTACTATGACTTTGCAAAATGTGTTAATAAACACCATTGTTAGTTGCATGACAAACTCAGAATTTAAAAACCACTTACCGACTGTTCACTGCAGTTTTTTTTCTCTCTGCAAACTATCCAAATTAGCCCATTTAGGCCCATTGTTGATAACCAATAGCTTTGATAACTATTCACTTGGCCCATCTAGGCCCAATGTTGTAACCAATAGCTATGAAAAATATTCACTTGGCCCATCTAGGCCCAATGTTGTATCCAATGGCTCTAATACCACAGTGTAGCATCTCCTCCCCTCTGCATCAACATATAAGGGAGGAACGGGACTTTACTGCTCACTCTGATACCATGATGTCCATGTACCCACGTGCCCATACACCTGACTGATATGAGTGATAGTTTAAAATTTATTATTTCTTTCTCTTTAAACATAGTCATGGGTCATGTTCATCCTTTAACATTAATGCGTAAGCATAAACACCACTGTAAAAGTCGTTCTACAATAGACAAATCCACTCTGCAACCAGAAAAGTCATTTTCGCACTGAAACTGACTTTTTCGACTTCCTCCTTCCGCCTTCCAATTTTCGACTTCGGGTAGCGGGAATCCTGAAATGCAGTATGCTCATTTGTCACTTTTCTGCTTTCCGACTTCTGACTTTCTACTTTCTGCGGGCCGATACCAGGGTGTGGAAAACTAACTTTTTTCCTTAACCTTTTCCTATTTTTCCGATTTGTGCCTTCCACAGCGGGCTCAAGGTGTGGAAATCTACACTTTTCCTTGTGTTTTCCCCCCATTTTCCTCCTTTCAACTTCCAACTTCTACAAGCGGGTCCCGGAGTGCAAAAAAACAAATCTTACCTTAAGATAGCCACATTTTGACTCTTTTTCTAGGTATCCAACCTCCATGATCATAAGCAAATGCAGTGGAAAATACAAGGCATATATAGACGCAAAATGCAGGGACATTGAACAACAATAAACTCTACTTAAATATTTCATAAGAATTCAACATATTCAGTACATTCATAAGCAAATAAATTGCAGAAATAAGAATAACCAGAGAATACTTATCTTGAAGCTATTCTGCAACTAGGTATGTCGCTGCAATGTTCCACCCAACTATAGGCTAGTTGTGTTCATCAATCTCTCAACACAACTTCCACCCTCGAGCTGGGCATGATTTCCACAAGGAACTAGGGAACAACAGGCTCACACATAGCCAGAACATATCAAACACAGTCAAGCCAACCTACAGTTGGGTTTATCAGACTGTCCAACCAAGCCAATACACAATTGGGTTTATCAGGCTGCAGGCAGACAAGCCAATACACTGCTGGGTTTATTAGGCTACTCAACCAAGCCAACTAATAGTTGGGTTTATCAAACTGCAGGAGGTCAATCCAACATTCACATTGAGGACCAACCAATCCAACTAATAGATGGGTTTATTAGGCTACTCAACCAAGCCATCACACTTCTAGGTTTATCGGGATACTCAGCCAATCCAACTAACAGTTGGGTTTATCAGGTTGTCCAGCCAAGGATCACACATGGCCAAGTGCACATCAAGACATAGCCAAGCCAACACACTGTTGGGTTTATTAGGCTACTCAACCAAGCCAATATACGATTGGGTTTATTAGGGTGCCCAGCCAAGCCAATATACCATTGGGTTTATCAGGTTGTCAGCCAAGCCAATCTACGTTTGTGTTTATCAGGATGCTAAGGCAGTGGAAAGGTAGAATTACTAAGCTAGTGGCTCATTCATAGAGCTAGGGACACCTCCATAAGATCTATCTGGCCTAGAATCCACAATACCTATACACCTAACACAAGGAAGTATCCCCTTCTCTGTTACACAATCCCTCCAGCTATACCTTCCCTTCCAGTGCTCTTTAGGATGTGCATAGAAGATTCACTAGCCACTCTTATCTTTTTGTGAGGTTCATCTCTTCACTAGGTTTATCAAGCCAATTTGGCATCTCTTCCACTACTAAGTCTTGCGTATAGTTCAGATCCAAACCAGGGCACACATAACAACAAACCACATAGAGACACAGCAACACATGGATCCACTTTGTAACACATAAAAACACTGTAACACAACAACTAGGGTTCCCAGCATAGGATAGGTGAAGAGATACACTGTAGAATGTGAAACAAACACCTCTTCTAGATTTCCCTGCATCTTTGGGATGACACTCTATTTGAATCCAAATAATCCAGCCAAATTCCTACATCGATGAGGATAACATTGTTGAACAACCCCTTCTGCGACTCATGATAGTGAATAATAATGAATTGAATGGAAGGGAAGAATGACCCTAAAAGTGTTCTAGGTGACTCAGGAAATGACGAGATGGGCACGCATTCCTATGATTACTTGCTTCAGAAGCAAGAATATGGCTTCCCCTAGGCTGCATGTTTGCTCAGACTATAGGATGTCTCTGTCACGAAACTGACTGCCATGCCTCACTCTGCCCAAGGCATTAATTTCCTCAACCGCTCTTCTAGAAGAATTGAGTGCAGAGGAAGAAAAGGGTAGATGAGAGCTTATGGTTTCTCTCATCGACATCTGGACTCACCCTATTGGCTCAAGGCTTTGGATAAACCCCCTCCCTATTCCTTGTGAAATCATGCCCCCATCTCTTTCATTGTAGTGCATAGCTAGTAGTGGTATTTTATTAAATTGTATATTTACATGATACCTCAAAATATATTATGCCTAACCAGCATGAGAACCATCAGAATCCACCTAGATCACCGATACATAAAAGACCAAATCAATGGCAGGGCCTTGACCTCCTCGCCATGCTTTAATAACAATAATTACATCATGTACAATTTTAATACCATGGGGTCAAAAATTGGGGTATTACACTAAAAGCAATTTTGGACCTTTATGTACAACAATGGGGATGAGAATAAATGTTGGAAAATTCACAATTTCTGGTATGGGGATCAATGATGAAGATATGAGATATTATTTAGAGTTGTTTCCTTTTCAATTAGTAAATGTAAACATGGGGATCAAATCCTTTGGATTCTGCATAAAACCAAATGACTATGGGATCAAGGATTATGATTGGTTCATCATGAAGGTTGAAAAGAGGTTCGAAGTATGGTGCAATTGGTGGATTTTAAAGGGGGGAATATTAACCATGATAAAGTCTGTAAATTGACACAATACTGGTTTATTGGATGTTGCTAGTTCATATTGCAAAATCCATGCTTGAAAAAATTAGAAAGATGAGTATGATGTTCTTAAGGTTAGGAGACAAGGAGAAGTGAGGAATTGTTTTGGTCAAATGGAAAATAGTAGCACAACCCAAAGATTTGAAGGTTTGGGGATAAAGGATCTATCTCTTTTTGCAAAGGGAATATTTGCAAAATGTGTGTGGATGCTAATAGCCACTGACAATTTATGGACCCAAGAGATGAAAGAAAAATGCATAGAACTAGACACTGCTGAGGACTATATTAGAAGGGCATAAAAAACTCACCATAATTTGGAAGAAGGAATGGAAGGATTCAAGCAAATTATGATTAGATGATTTGAAGCAATAGAATGGGACCATTACATATCCACTTTGCGGTCTACTCATGTTAGGATAAAAGATGATGAATATGAACTCCTTTAGTAAGCAAAACCCTATCATGGGTGGATATTCTCCTAAAATAGGTTATAAGGCATGATGTGAAGATAACCCTATGGAGGATAACTATTGGTGGTGGAATTAATTATGGAAACTCAAATGTCCACACAATCATGTGTTTTTATGTGGCTTGATCTAAACAGTAGGTTACTAACTTGGGACTTGTGTTAGAGAAGAGGCATCCAAGGGCCAAGTAGGTGTTCACTCTGAGATATTGATGTAGTGATTTCTAAAGGCTGAAAAAAGAGAAAAAAAGAAGAAAAAAAGAGAGAATAAATGCAGGGATTTCTGGGGGTCATAGCTTTTGACTCAGTTATCTATTTGGGATCAAATTTAACATGAAGTTGTGTTTCAAAGTGTTCAATGCAGTGGTCGGTCAGATTCTTTTGATTAAATTTATTTTGACAATTTTATGAGGCCAAATTCCTTCATATCAGGCCTCAAATTGAGGTTTTAGTGTTTTGCAGGATTTTATTTAAGTTATAATTAACAGTTATCTCTCAGTTTATAAACCTAAATAAAAAATGAGTTGATAACTATTGCCACTCTAGTTAGCTTATGGTTAGTGTCTTGTTAAATCTGAGCCCAAACAGATAACCGAGTCAAAAGTTATGACCCCCAGAAATCCTTGGATTATTGTCTTTTTTTTTCTTTTTCTTTCTTTTACTCTTTTTTCTTCTTCTTCAGAATTTAGAAATCACTACATAAAATATGGAAGATGAAAACTCTTGTCACTTATTGGTGATGTGTGACTACACTAAACTTGTCTGGAAATAAGTAGGAACTAGTTTTGGAATCCATGTATTATGAGAAGTAGTTTCCATAGAAGAGAGTCTAAAATTTTGGATCAGTAAGGGGGTATATGAGAATTTAAAATACCTTCCACTCATTGTAAGCTGGGGAATTTGGTTAGCAAGAAACACAACATTGTTTGAAGGGAAGTCAACATTAACATTGAAATGTTCTACTCTAGGAATGTGTATTATTAGGAGCTTTCCTCAAACATTTTAATTGGAAATCCCTCTAGAAATGTGATTTTTGAAATTATTGATAAATATAAGTGTTTTTTTTAAGTGCTTCTCAAAGCAATTCACAAGTCAATGGTGGAGGAGGAATTATATACTAAGGGTATCCTCATTAAATCAAGTTTAAAGCAACTTTTGGCAGAGGTTCAAATATTTTTGTTGAGTTCATGGCCCTAAAATTAACACTTATGCTGGTTGTAGAGAATGAAGCATTGAATCTTCAATTTTTTGGAGATTCACTTATGGTGATTAATTGGATGATGGGTGTGTGTGTATTATAGAAATTCACTCTTAGGGATAAATATGATGTGATTCAATTCATGAAATAGGTTTTCACAACAATCTCTTTCTATCATGTATACAGGGAGATGAAATCAAAAGCGGATTAAATGTCAAAAGTGGGTTTACAACTGTAACCTAGGCAATGGACCATTGAAGGAATGGTGGATGGTATCTCCACTGTTTCTACTCATGCCCTTTTCTTAGGTGATCCTTTTACACCACTAAACCAATACAATTTTTTGGAGGATCATTGTTGTACATCTACAGGATTATAGCTTTGGATTTGGGAAGAATTTAAGAACTTCAAAAAGTTTTTTGATGGGAGGATTGTATAAGTAGATTAAATGTATGATGTATCATGCAAACATGTATAAGTAGATTAAATGCATGATGTATCATGCAAACATAAATGAATAGAAGCTGATGATTACATAGTTTTTTGAGGTATAAGAAGACAAACATTTTTGAGGTATAAGAAGACAAACATGGACTATTTTATAAAGAGACATTTAATATGCTACTAATCATATGAGAAATGTAATTTTTATTCTTATAAATAAGTTTACGATTTTTTCCATGGAAAAAATGATGAGGATATCATTGTAACAAATTTGAGACCATGTTGTTGACTTGGCCTTGTGCCCCGAAGAATCTAGGGTTTATCCTAGGTACCATCCTCAAAATGAGGGGAAAGGGACAGGGGTTTGCCCCGAGATAATTACTTGGAAGAATATTTCAAAGTGGGTGATCATGTGTTTTTCAAGGTGAAACCTAATAAAGTTTGTTCATATTGAGAAGATGTGTTAAGCTTGCTCTCTCTCTCTCTCTCTATATGTGTGTGTGTGTGCGCGCGACACACACACACACACACATGTATGTATATATATACATACATATATGTATATGTATGTATATGTATATACATATATGTACATATATGTATATACATAGATATACATATACATATATGTATATA